>JASSUY010018618.1:0-125849 GCA_032466535.1 Forpus xanthops | reverse complement strand
TCATGTTCATTTTCTCATTGACCAACATCCCCAAGTCCTTCTCCTCAGGGCTGCTCTGAATCTCTTCTCTGCCCAACATGGAGATGTGCCTGGGATTGCTCCGACCCAGGTGTAGGACCTTGCACTTGTCATGGTTAAATGATGGAACTTGCTGTTTTCTCATCTTCCTCTCACATGCATTCCCCAGAAGACCTTTCAGCCCTGCTCCCTAAGCTGCTTTAGGTAGCTCAGGCACAAATTTAGAGAATGGAGAATCAGCAGTAGAGCTGCACCTGAAGGTCTGTCAGGGCTGAAGTCTCTTTTTGCTTCATCTTGCAAGGACCAGGGTGCCACCACTGACAAGTTCCTCAGCTGATGTATGACATTGGTTTTCCTTGGGGGACCAGCAGCAGCAGGAGAGGAGGGCAAAGGAACATTGCCTTACAGGATCCTGGCAGACCCTCTTTCATGGAATCGTAGAGAAGCTTCTGGCTGAAGCCCATTTTTTCCACCTCTGTCACATTACTCAATGTGTTTTTGCACATCGTGTATGAGCATACCCAAAATGTAGTGCAACTAGAATAGAAATTAGTGGGGGAAAAAAGTTATCTTTCATTCTCTTTACAAATATTTCATACATTTGGCTTCCAGATGCACTGTGTCTGTGGCCTGTGATACAGCAATGGTGCTTGCTGAAGGGAACTACAGCAGGGACACAGCCTGTCAGGTGATGGGGAAGGACCATTGGCACATCAGGTGAAGGGCTGAGTAAAGCACCATTGCACAATAGGGCAAATGAGAGCACCCCGTTCAGACTACGCTGAGTGTCCACCCATTGTGGTGCATGGAACTGCAGTTGCATTTGTGCAAATCACAATTGCTGTACACTGATCATTCTGCCTCTGCTCTCTTGGATTTTTTTTCAGAGCATTTTTACTAGCATCAAAATTAATTGGTAGTTCTGTGCGATACCAACCTCCTCCTGTCAAGCCAAGGAAGATTTTCCAGGAACAACCTACTGAAAGCTTTATCTAGCAGATCTTGGGGCTCCTTGTCTTCTCTGTGCTTAGAAAAAGCTGCAACTTCAAAGCATGCTCAGGCATTCAGAAACTCACGAAAAGCTGGCTCTTGCAACTCATCGTGGAAATATTTCCTTTCTGTGATACATTAATTAAAGGAACAGTAATAACTGGTATATTGCTTTTTCTGTAGGCTGCATAGACTGCATAGCTTAGCACTTCTGTAGTGACTCTTCCACATTTCTCCTAATTTGTTGGATTTCAGGAGTGCACCTAAAATTATGAACCTTTTGGAGAAAGCCTAACTTAATGCATTTAATAATCAGGACAGCCATGTCATCAGCTTTAAGATACTATTCCCACCCCAAAAGCGGTTTGTAAGCCATGGCTGGGATAGCATGCTCAGCAGTAGAGAGGGGAAGGTAGTGGCCTTTCTTAAAGCTTAACTGGAGCACTACAAGTTACCCTTCTTACTAGGGTAATGAAGACATTATTTCAAAAGGAATCTGAGGCCAGGACACTTTTCTAGGGTTTCAGAAGCCTTTTGAAATCTATATAGAAGCTTCTGAAACACAAGTCTGTCAAAGCCTTATTATCTCAAAATATCACATTCCCTTGCTGCTCAATTATTTTGCACAATAGTGTGCCCAACCACCAGTGAATTACTGCGAGATGTGAATTCTAGAACTTCAGGTGATGATGGAATCTGGTTCTAGCTGGCATGTGTGAGAACCAATCTGAAAGTTTGGTTTCTACTTTATTACCATCTTGGATCTCCCAGCCTTTTCCCAGATTACTGGAAAATGAAGAGGTAGGAGGGGTTGAGTGAACAGCTCTTGAAGCATAATTGTTTGGGTTTGCTGCTGTGGCCCATAAACCTCAGAAAAGATCAAGCAGTTTGTGTGCATGGTGGGGGATGTGGAGCAAAGCAGAGCAAGATCTATCACAGCCCCATTTGAGCTATACTGATTGTCAAACTGCATGGCCCTGGGGTTGTGTTGGATTAAAAAAAGGAAAGGGAAAGAGGGAGGAGGATGCGAGACTTGTGTGATGCTGAGAGAATGAGTCTGGAGTGACAAAGGAAGCTGAATTTGCTGCAGTAAACGTTGTAACACTCATTTCTGTCTGATAGCCAAGTCTAACACTGCATATCCAGTTTGTCCAAGTTCTGTTAAATAAAAACTGATTAATTAATTCTGTTCTTTGAGGCAAGTCGCCTTACTTCATTCTTTAAAAAGGAAGACTTTCTAACATTTATCACTCCTTTTGGTGCATACATTTTTCTGTCCTTTCAGCTTCTGATTCAAGGGGAAGAGATGGAAAGTTGTGGGAGCACCTGTGTTTTTGAAGTTTCAGATGTGTCTGTGGCTTATTTACCATCTCATTGAGTTGTGGTATTTGGTTGCAGGGTGCTGTGGGAGAGAGAAGAAAGAGACGCAGTATGATGAATGCACAAGCCCTGAGCTAATGAAAAACTGTATTTTGTAGATCCTTATTCCCACGGTAACCTGCTGGAACATCCTTTTTATCAAACCATAACTCTACAAAGGATATTAATATGCCAAAAAGAATTAAAGAAAGGCAACTGCTGTAGATCAAGAGCTTTTAAACCTTGGACATACAGGTGTATAGGTTCAGCAGTTGCCTAAGTTACTGTGATGCACACATTGGTAGCCTTGGGAAGTTGGAACAGCTCATATTACCGAGTTGCCTAATTTACCATGGAAGGAAAAGATTTGCTGTCATTGATCAGTGGGCAGTTGATTGTTGGACCAGCACTTTTTCTGTTTTCTCAACTGCAGTCTACAAAGCACACAGTATTGTAGGTTCATACTTTTCAACATCATGGCTAATGCCTTCTGAATACAATGTGGGATAGTCTGAAAAGCACATGTGGAAAGGTGTTAATTAATAGTTGCAAAATAGGTGTGTTATGACTCAAGGTATGTGTGTAGTAGTAAACAGTGAGGTACATTAAGCTGTGTTAGGTTGTGTGGTCATGTTTGAAGAGTTTCTCCTACGTGAGCTACCCTGCATAGACCTATTAAGAATCTCTGCCCTGCAAACGCATGTGGCCATCCTGCAGGATAGACATGGTGTGAGTTTTACCACATTTCATGTTACAGTATTCTGAAGTGGCGTTTGCTCCTTTTTGCTTGAGCCACGCCTGAAAAATCTCAGGGTTTTTTTAATAGATGGACTGTGTCTGACTACACGTGCTACAAGTTTCCAAAAGTATGGTAGCCAGATTAAATGGAATAAAAGAGTAAGCATTAAGTTCTAATATGTATTGCTGCTGATCCTGCTGAAATTTTAGCCATCTTTCAGACCTGCTGACCCATATTTGGTTTTGGTAATGTCTTATTCTTTCTCATATGCTTTGTTCAAATCTGTGTTCTTCTTGTGATTCAGTACACCTCTCCTTTCTTGGTTGGATTTCTTTCTACATCACCTGCAAAAGTAGAACAAGCACCTAATGAAAGGGAGAACAGCAGGAGCTGGTATTTTCTTCATGCTTGGTGATGTTGGATTCAACATGGCTAGAAACACTGCCAGGAAAGAAGGCTGGGCTGGCAAGCTGGGGAGCTGCCCATAGGCCCTTCAAATTCTGAGCTTGCTGCAGAGAGGGGGGAGGATAGCAATCTCCAAAATAACAAGCTCCAGAGAGCTTGAAAGTTTCTGGATCATGTTTTCCTTCATTTGGTCAGCTTCTTCTCTGGTTTATCCTGCCAGTTCAGCCTGTCTTCTCCCTGGGGATGTAGCTGTAAGCTGCGTGATCTAGAAAATGATTGCAGTCCAAAGAGACTCTAAAGAAGGAAGGTGTTATGTCTCACTTCATTGTTCTTTATATGAAAAATCCTTAATATTTCATGTTTGGGAATGGTTAAGATTGGCACTGAGGAAACTATGGATGGGAAGTATTATGAGTGCAACAAAATTTCGTTAGGATGCTATTACACAATCACAACTTTTCTTTCTTCTTCATAGGGTAAATTTGTTGTGGTTTTCATTGGTTTGGTTTTAAATGTTGATGATTTATTGATGATAAATAGCTGATGCTGTAGCTACAAGAATTGTTGGCTGAGAATTTTTCTTTGCTACTCTACTGAAGAAACAAACGGCTCCTAAGGGTTCATGTTTTTTTGGGTTTAAATTTTATTTTCAAAAATGCTACATGCTAAACATTCTGCTTCAGAGATAAACAGTGAAGTTCCTACCTTGAGAGATGCTGTGTTACTGTTTTTCTGTTCTGGAGGTTTACTGTTTATTTTCGATATAAAAAAGTACTAGTTTCAGACCAGCTATGCATCTTACCTGTTTACAGTCTGTGTTAGACTTTGATATATTATGCTGTGTTTATGCTTTGATAGCACATAAGCCATTAGTATTTATCTCTTCATGTATCAGAGTCAATATTTGTAAACCAGTGACTTCTTGTTATGCCATTAGATTTCTTGATGCAGCCGGAGATCTCAGGTGCACTCTTCCCATTCACTGTTGGGAGCTGCAGGGCCCCTTAATGAGTGGCAATGGACATGAGCAGGGAGGTGTGCAGTGGTTTGAGCTTTCCTCTGGGGCCTCTAAGCTACAGTGTCAGTTTTGAGTTTCTGATTGCCCCAAGTTGGTTTTGCTTTAAAGCTCTCAACTGGACAAGCAAATAAGGTCCCATCCTGGATCAGTTTAGGTACAGAAGTGTCACTGTATTCATCTTAGCAACTTCTTATTCTGTGTCTTAACAGATACATGCGTAGCATGTTCTGTTCTTGGGCACCTGTATCCACAGGTCAGCAGTTTTTATTTTGTAGTCTGACAAACACAGATCCTTGTTAAACAGATGCTTGTTAAGCAAATGTAGTAAGAAATTACTCTTTCTTTAAATGAACTGAGAAGTGAATGCTGCAGTGAGATGCTATATCCAGCAGAACAAAACTACATTCATTGTTAGGGTGGCAGTCCTGCCTAGGCATCCAGGAAGGCCGCAAGCCTTCCTGGCAATTTTTAAGACTGGGAGTGAATTTTGTATCCAAATTGCAAGTAAGAACTGTCCAAAAAAGTCATTTGCTTAGCAATTACTGTGACTCAAGTCTATTTTTCAAAGTTGGCTTTTTGTAGGTAATTTCTGGAAGACCAGTGTAATTTCAGGATCTAGGATAGGTTGAAAAGATATCAGGCAGAGCACTGGCACTACGTTGCTTGCTTTTACACTTTTTCTCAATTGTGTGACTGAATATAAGTCTTTGGGGAAAAAGATTTTTACATCCTCAGAGACTTCTCTGTGCAACTTCTCAGAGAAAGTGTTCGATACTGACTGGAGTCCTTGCAACACAGTTCAGCAACTGAGTTATTTTGGGGAGCATGTGAGGCCCGCAGAATGAAGGGGACGTGTTTGCCCAGCAAGTGATGCTTTGGCACTAAACTTAGTGCAAGCACTTTGTGCATTTATCATACACTTAGAAATTCCTTCATCTAGAGTATTGCATGATTAGTTCAGCACATAGAGGTTAAAATTAAAACAATTAAAACCCTCTAGTTAAGGGAATAATGTACGACCAACAAGTACTGTGAATAGCTAAAAAGTGCCTCTGCCCAACTGTATTGTCTTACAAGTTTTTGGGATGAAACAAATCCTCTCCTTAACATAGCACGTTTGGAGAAGTTGCTCCTGTCAATAAAAATCAAGCTTTTTCCTCAAAGAGGTGTTTGAAATCACAGAATCATAGAATAGTTAGGGTTGGAAAGGACCTTAAGATCATCTAGTTCCAACCCCCCTGCTGTGGGCAGGGACACCTCCCACTAAACCAAAATGGAAGTAATCTCCACTTTTCCTTCTCCAAACCTTGAATTAACAAGATTGAGGGAACAAATCCCGTTTTCTGTCCCCGAATTCATTGCACTAAGTGTACTTTGGCAAAAATGTAGCAGTAGCCTTGCTGTCTCCTGTTAAAGAAAAATTTTTTTGAGGATGTGCGTTAGGTACATCTGGTGTGCTTACTGAGGGTTGCAATGTAGCTGATGCAGAAGAAAGACACCCATGTAGGGGGTAGCAGCCTCAGAAAATGAAAGGATTTTCCCTGTGGCCTCTGTCATTGCTGTGCTCATGTTTTCTTCCAGTTGCTGTTAGCTCGCTCACTGCCTCGACAATGTGACCAGCAGGGCCTTTGGAAGACTTCTTGAAACATGCTATTATAGGCTGCTTTGTGATGAAAAGAGGTCTTACAAATATCTTGAAATTTAAACAGAGCTATTGTGGGTTTTCCCTTTGTGTGCGGATGTGTGTTTGTCAGCCAAATCATTTGTTCAAAGTTAATCTCAATTACAGAGCATATTGTTCATAATCCCCCATGGCTCCAAAACAATAGCAGAGTGTATGTCTGCTTGAATATATATTTACATACTTACATGTAAAGTATATTTGCATATATATATATAATTCTGCTTCTAAGGCAGTGATTCATGTTAAAGAGATGGATATTTCATGCAGGATCCTGTCTTTTGAGCAGCACCATCTTCCACCCTAACAAAAATACTGCAGGAAGGCCTAAATGGAGTGAGCAATGCTTTGATCCTGCAGCCAGTCAGTTGCTGCAGTTCCCTACATGTAGTGCTGGGATTCATGCTGGCAAATGGATAGTAGAGTAGTCTTGGGTTTTCAGCTTCTTGGAGACCGGGAGATTTTACGTGTCTTTAATTTTAATATCTACAGAATACCTCCACATTTCTTCTAGTCCCTAAGCATGAAGGAGCCAATAAGTAATAGTTGGAAAGTAGAAATAAATCCTAAATTGTATATGCTCCGCACAATCCCTGCTAGGGAGCCCCAAAGTACAGTAACCTGTCGGTGAACATAGGGTGTAATTCAGCGGTGCAGAAGCTCAGTTAGCTTTCTATTTTTACTGATTTCAAAGAAGGTGAATATCGTTTTTCAGCTGTAGGTATTTAGCAAGGGATCACTTTAGTGAAACCTTGGTTTATGTCTGCTGAGACACACCTGAGCAAAACCAGCAACCATGCAAAGTGTTTACAGCATAAATTTTTGCTCCATGGTGAATGCTTTAATCCTATCACACTCTGGATGTAAACTTGTGATGGTATTACAGAGTTACTATTGTCTTTTTTTTAGCTGCTTATTGGATCTCGTGTATTCCTTGAGTAAGTTTACATTATTACATTATCTATGGGTGTTTGTTTTATTTTTTTTCTTGCACTGTCTTCTTAAGCAACTTTGGGTTTCCTGGCTCTACATAAGCAGTTTACTCCTCTCTACCCCTTGCTGGCTGCATTACAGTAGTATATTGGTGTGCTGTTTCAAGAGCATCTCTCCTGTCAGTCTGATAAGATCGTACCACCAGGAAGGCATAACATTATAATCTAAATCACAATGTGATCCTGTTTATTTTAGCTCTTGTACTTGTCAGTGGGACAAGAATAAAGGTTGTGCATGGGTGGAAGGTGAGGCTAGAAGTGAAGATAGTCAGAGATAAAACACTTCACTAAAAAAGATAGATCCTGCACAGGGACATTTTAGTTTGTAATCAAGGTATTATCTAGAAATTAACTTTGAAAGCTGGCTGGGGTATCGTGCATAATGAAGGATGTAAAGCTGACAGAATACAAATACAAATGCAGATTTGTGACAGGGAAAAATATTACTTTATTTTTTCTTAGATTTGGTGTACTTTGAATCATAACAATACCATAGGCAAGAATAATGAAATTACTCTAGAAACAGATCTGCAAAAAATGAGAGATTTCTGCTAATTCCAGACTTCCTATATTTTAACGGAAGAGTACTTTCCAAAAAAAGCCTCTGAAAAGTGGCAAAAATTTAAGGCATGCCTTAGGGTATGAGGACTTCAGCCCCTTAAAAGAATCCCAGCAATTACCTAACCTGCCAACTTTCCAACAAGATAAATGGAAGCACTGTAGCTTGAAGGTGCCTTGGTTTGAATGAGATGCAGTAAGGTCTTTCTGTTCTTTGCAGGCATCATAGATCTGATAGTACTTATAAAAGAAGAATAGAGTTGGTGCCCTGCTGACTAAATTGTCCTCTAGAGGAGTATTAGTCGCAGAGCTTCTTTGTTAACTAGGCTATCTGCTTAAACCACTGTGAATTTCTCTTATTAGTAGGCTTTTTAATAGCTTTACATATGGATATGCTAAGTAAATGCAAGAATATCCACGTAATTTAGGTATATAATTGTGTATGTGTACACTGTTTTATATATAAATAAATGTTTGTGTTGTGGAAATTGCACACAACTTCATTACTGTTCTGTTGAACTGAAGGTAAAAGCAAGCATTAAAATACTTACAATAGCAGAACAGTAAGTCGACTTCTGCTCTTTCTGTCCGGGTGCTTCACATGAAGTCTTTCTTCTCCTCTGTAATTTCCCAATTAGCTTTTGTGGATAACAGAGGTGTTTCTAAAGCCTTTGTATGCTGGAGGTTTTCCAGTTGCTTGCCTACTCAGGATTTCTACCTTGGAGGGACTAGTAAGGCCACAAAGCATGTGTTAATAAAAAATACAAAGTAATGATCTGCAAACCGTGCTGCGCAGAAGGGCTGATATTTCTCATTTTAGCCCTCTGTAACACAAGATAAAGGCTGTGTAGCACAGCCCAGGCATCTAGATAGGCTACAGTTTTCATGCCGTCCCGACAGCAACCTCGTTATGAGCTTTCTTGATGCGTCTGATGAACGAATGCTGCCATAGCATCCTCGGCAGCTGAATTGATGGCGAAGTTCTCCAGCACAGGGAGGACACCCCAGTGCTTATGCTGAGCACACATGGGAACACAAGGCACTGCAGGTGCTGTGGGCTGGCCTGGCAGCTCCCACTTGCATGTGCTGGGGAGGGGGGTGCTGATGTGGCCTCGCTATTTAAATAGCATTCTTCTCCCACTTCTGTCAAGGAGTTGCATCAGATTGGTGACAAAATCCCAAGAAGGCAAGCGCTTGAAGGAGCACCCGGGACTCCTCCAACACTCCATCCGCACAGGAGGCTGTAGATGTCAGATGTGACCTGATGGGAGAAGTGAACTTCATTCCTGTCCCCAGGTTATTCCCCACATGCAGGTTCAGCAAGCTGGAGGAATACTGTGGGGAGTGGTCAGGTTTTGCCTTGGTCTCTGAACAAGAGATAATTTCATCATGGACAGTGCTAACCACTTCATGGTGTTTCATTATTTCGGCATGTTTGTTTTTCAAGTACTTTGTGCCTTGCTGAAACAAATGAAAGCTTTAATACACATACCCTTTCTTACTCTTAAATGTAAACCCCTGTGTTTTCTATATCTTTTCTCAGCTGGATACCAATCTGATATTTTTATGCAGAATTTATACTCTTTTAGAATAGGCTCTGTTCTGCTACATTCAGTTTTCAAGTGTTTATATATGCTTTTCAGCAGCATTTGTTTTATCAGCATTTCCTGCAGCATTTGTTGCATATCACGACAGTAGTGGTTTGATTCCATTTAGAATACCGTATTATGTATGGAAAGCAGTAATTGCTTACCTGTTTGCCAAATACATTCTACTGTGAAAAATCCCTAGTATTGCTCTCTACAGCATCAAGCGGTGTTATTTCTTGTTCATATTTTCTACAGTTAATAGTTTTGAAAAAGAAAATAGTTTACTGCCCATTTCACAAATTTAATTTGTGAGGATCTGGAGCTCTACTCTGAGCGAATGCAGAGTCCACACAGACTGAAGTTTCTAACTTAATTGCTGCTTTTCATGTCCTTGTCAGAAAAAGCAAAATTAACCTGTGGTGAGAGTTGTGCTTGAAGTGTTAGTGAAAATCTGTTGGAAATAAGGTCTGTGAGGTGTCTTGCAGAGAGATAAGCTGAGTGAATTGCATTGCTACCTTTATGCAAGAGGAGGAATAGCACGTAGTGTTCTAGGTGTTTTCTAATGAGTTTTCCTGGTGTTTAAACTGTTAATCCTACTTTTTCCATTACTTGGAAGACTGTCTGTCTTAGGGGAGACTGGCTGTGAGCTTCTCACATAACAGAACTGGTCAGCATCGGGCATGACTCTTACTCAAAACATGCTACTTTGCATTTTGTCCAATTTCTGTAGCTTCTGTAAGCTATATTTGTTAAATATATAGCATATATTTGTTAAATAAAGGTAAGGCTTTGCTTACTGAGCTCTTTGCTCAGGGGATGCCCAGTTCTTTTCAGTCCATACCTGACTTCTGCTCGGCCAACGGATACCATTGTCTATGGTACAACCGCTTGCATGAGCCAGGCAAGTGAAGTCAAAGTGAAGCAGCCAAAGTAATACACCTTGTCATCCCAGTTATTGAAAGCCTTAAAGGTCATTTAATGACTTGTTTTATACATGCCATATAGCTCTGTGCCTCTTGTTTGCACCTTAATTCACTAATAGTAATATGCTCCTTAACCTGTGCCTTGCCAGTAATCACAGAAGCATAGCTATCTTTGTGACTTTTCATTTTAAATGAGATTTTTCTCTGATTGCTTAAGAATTTCCCTGACAGTTAAGAGGCACACACTTGCATTGTCACAGCATTCTCAGTTTTTCATATCGGATTTCACAGTGATTAAGAAAAACAAAGTACTCCCACAGATCCAAAGACCAGTATAACTCCTTGGTTACAGCTTTAGAAGTTTGCCCAGCAATTCGTAGTTAGAATTCAGATGTGCTTTGATCTACGAAGGAAGTTTCTCATGGAAAATGCAACAGTTATGAACTGAAATGGAGCAACTGTTTAGCAATGTGTTCAAACAAAACGGAAGAGAAACTGAGTTGTACACTGGTGCTTGATGGAAATAGAGAAGAGGCCTTCCTTGCTGTAGGTGGCCTGCAGCTCCTGAGCTGCTGCTGAGGGCCGGGCCCGTTACTGAAAGAGCTGCATGTGACAGTTAGAAGAGCTGCATATTTTACACCCTCCTCTGGTTTAAAGAATGAAGTATATAAGCTATGATTGTTAACGGTAGCAAACCCCAAAATGAAATACTGTGTGAAAGTGAAACTGATGTATCATTTTCATTAGTTTTAGTATTGTCAGGCAGAATTTGTGGGATTAATTTTGAAAGCTTAATCCAGATGGAAAAGGTTAAATTCAATGTTGAGTGAATTTGGTTCCAATTCATTTGTTGCCCTTGCTTGTTCTTTTATTGAAAGTATTAGAGATTAATTGGAGAATTGTATATACTGTCCTTGTTTTCTGCCATCATTTAACTATGTGAGCCAACATTAAACGACAATCTCTCAGTTATCTGCTGCAATAAGTAAATAAAAGGACCTGCTAGCCATGCCAGCTCTCAAGTCGTGTGTCTTGAGTATTGTATGAGTTCATAGGAGTACTTACATTCTTTTTCCTTTTTCCTCAGGATTTATCTGGATCCATTGACGACTTGCCGACTGGAACCGAAGCAACCCTGAGCTCAGCCGTTAGTGCGTCAGGCTCTACAAGCAGCCAAGGGGAGCAGAGCAATCCTGCACAGTCTCCGTTCTCCCCTCATGCTTCTCCACATCTCTCTGGAATCCCTGGGGGCCCATCGCCTTCCCCTGTAGGTTCACCTGTTGGAAGCAACCAGTCGAGATCTGGTCCCATTTCTCCAGCAAGTATTCCAGGTAAGTTTATTCCAACAAACAAAATGAAACTGATAGACTAGTTTATTAAATAAATACTCCTGTAATCTGAATTAATTTATTTTCTGAGAATCCTGCACTTTCAGGGCTGCCTTCTGGGAAAAAAAAAAAAGCATACTTAAAGCATGGTTAAATTCCATCTGAACTTTAACTGCCAAACCCTCAGAGTGCTCAAAGTTCTGAGCTTAACTCCACATATGTATTTGCTAAATGTCTTTATCATCAACCAATGTGAATACTTGATCATAATTTTTGTATTTGGTTTATATGTCATCCATCTGTCACATGTTTCTCGCTATTATTTACAGGATCTCTTTTTTGATTTTACTATGTATTTCTGTTAGTTTTGGCTCTTTGACTTGTGTGGTGGTTTCAGACCCACAAGACGAGACAGAGATTTTCCAGCTCTGCATTGTGATAGTGTAATTTTGGACATGAATAGAGAATATTGGATGAGATGTTTCTTAGTACTGCAAAGGTCAACAAGTTACTAGGAATCCAGCTCCACCAGTGATAATTGAAACGCCAGTGGCATGCTTGCCACTCACTCTCTTGTGCCACATAGTGTGACACATAGTCATTCGTGTACTTTCAGAAAATTGTGGAAAACTCTTAAGACACTCAGAATTAAAAGCAGGCATGCGTTTACTCCAGTTCTTACCTTGTCCCCACCCATCTTGCATGTTACTTGCAGGGGGTCAGGCAGCAGTGTGCACTTGGTATTTCAGATGAGTTTATTCTCTTTCTGATGCCCAAGTTTCTGATTGTTTTCTGAGATTTTGAAGACTGGGGGAATTCCTAAGAGCAGGAGAACGCTGACATTAGCCCAGGGATAACATCAGTTGCTGACAAAACCACAAAAAATCAACATATGAAGCTCAGTTAAAAGAAATAAAAGCAATGATGCCTTTTCATTAGATGTGCTGTAAACCAAATGCAGGTTAAAATTCAGTGAGTAGCGTGTGTTTTGGTATTCAGAACAAAAGTATCTGTGTGAAGTATAGGTGCCTGTTTGTATGCAGAGGTTAAACTAGATAAGTAAAGGGGAGTAAGCTCAGTGCACACAGGAATGTTGCATACTGAATGTGGTCTGAGCATGCTGAACCCTGATGCTTCATGTGTGCCCTGCAGTTATTTCTTCCCTTTCCATCCACTCTGAACGGCAGCATGTGCTCAGGTGGGTCAGGAAAAGTAGGGACAGCAGCAGGACTGGAGTATTTGCATTATGTGCAGTATGGTAGCTTTGTGTATGCAACATATTTTACACTACATGGTAAAGGCCATCCATATTGTGGACTGGAGTCCCACTTAGCTGGAAAGGTAACATTTTCCTACAGTCAGACTCAAGCAAGTAAATGGATTGGCATTTTAGCTGCCTGATTGCTCTATAGGGAAGGAAAGTTATGATATTGAAAATAGCTTTCTTGTAGCCATGATAGATAAGGATAAATAAGAACAGAACAGAGGGTAAGGAGAATTAATAACTTTTATGAAACCAGTTGATTCCTGTGAGGCAAAAATAAAAGGGGAGTGGGACCACAGGTCAAGGTCAGAGTCACTTCATCACTTCAGCTGAGCCCAAAAGCTCATTTTTGTGATTGGCCTAGTGAAAAGTATTGCCTCTTCATACAAACCATCACCACCATTTTGCATGGCTTTTTTTCTGGTCTGCTGCAGTCACACAAAAGCAGCTCTTCCTCAGGAAGGATTTTTATGAATGATATTAAATCAAAGCCACCCACTGCTGCTGCCCCAGTGTGGGTGAGCTCCTGCTCTCTGCAGCTCTGTTGCTGAAGGTGGAATCCCAAGCATGAACTCTCTCCAGAGGGGAGCCAGGCAGCTGCAGGAGCATCACTGCTGCTGCTGCCACCATGATTCTCAGGCTACAAAATGACAAGAACAAAGCTGCTCTTTAAAACTCTGCAACTAGTAGGACGCCACCAGGTGCTGGGGGCTTTCAAGCTGTATGAATTCAACTGTGCTTTCACCTAAGTGTATTCCTGCTGTTGTGCTTCATTACTAGGACTGGGGTGGCTTTTCTCAGCAGCTGTATTTACGAGACCCTATAAAGAAGTAACACGAAGCTTGTTTGTATTTCTGTGGCTGTTTGCAGTGTTCAGGTTGTGGCTGTTTTTAAACAGATTGTGTGCTACAGCATTGCCTTCAGTAATTTTGCTCACTGCTATTTTCCTCTCCGTTCTCACCCTACCCTTGTTTGTTCTGACCTCATTCCTCTCCTATTACCTCCTGCAATGTTGTGCCACAGCTTCTCCATGTGACATAGATTGGCTCTTTCAATCATTCTCTCTCCAGCAAGTCATTGTAAAATGAGCAGCTGTTGTGTTGCTGATAGCTATGGCTAGGGAAAGCCAAAATGTTGCAGGGGGTTCTTGGTGGGAAGGCCGTTAAAATAAAGGTGTTGCTTTCCCAGGGTTTACTGGAAGAGAAGCATCCTTTTCCCAATGCCTCCTTCCTCACAACAAAATTGAAGACTAATTTAACATCAAAAGGGCAGACAAACAACAGCCCCCTATTAAACCTCACAAATGGCTGATTCTATTCCCACTGCCTGTTTAAGCTGTCTCCCCACCCCTCTGCAAGCCTGCCGCCCCACATTGCTTTCTACCGCATGCTACAGATTTCACAGGAATGGACTGGCACAGGCGGCACTGACATTGGCATGTCCCTAGCTCAGTGGGCATTTCCTTCCTGTGCTCTCTGAAATACTGGACTGATATTTTGTGTGGTAAGTGGCACACACATATACAGCCTTTGTTTCCATTCACTTGACTGGAATAGACCAGGGAGATTAACCCCTAAGAGCAGAAAAAGCAACTTAGATAGGTTTTGTTCAGGAAAAGTTTCTCTAAGATGGGTAGCACTTCTTTTTCACACACCCTTTCCACCAGTCTTTTATGAAATCATAGTCTTTTATGATTTGGGGGCATTCAAAATGGCATTCTGATTTGTGTTAAGTAGATTATTATTCTGCTTTGCCAAAAAATCTGGCCTCTTATTTTGTAGCCATCTTCATAATTAGGGTGCGTGTTCTTCCAAAGAATGAGATGCAATGCCTTGCACTGCTTTGGGTCTTGAACTGTGCCTGATTCAACCCTAAACCATTAGTGGAAGCTGATGCAGCACATCATCAAAATGCACTGCTGTTGCCCGAAGATCTAGTGGCTGTTAATTTCACTTTTCTCTTTTTTTTTCCCCTTTCCCTCCTGCTTCAGCCACTCCAGTTTACTAACAAAGCAAAAATGTAAATAAGCTAAACTCCCCTTTCTCCCCCCATCCCCAGTTTTGATCTCACTGGCCAAAGGCTTTTGTCAGCTCTTTCTCCCTTGCAGTGTAAGCAGCAAAAATTTTAATATTAAGAGTTCTGTGGAAGAATGCTGATAGGCTAGGAATCCCTTAACCCATGACGGACAAGCAGGTTTTGTATGAGTTTATAGGTTCTATTATATGTAAACCTCTGTAGAGATTTTTATCTGTATGGAAGAGAAGGATATCCTATATTAATATTGAATAGCAAATACTGTCTTTAGAGATATGTAAAAGGATTTTTTTTTTTTCCACACAGGTTGGTATTTTGATTTGTGCTTTTAATACATTACATTCAGTTTCTGAACAAACAAGCTTATTTTCACTCTGTTAAGCATCAACTGCATTGTTGATTTTATTGCAGTTGTGTTGGTGACTTCTTCACCAGGGAGCTCAGATACAGCTAGAGTTACAACTTTTAGGAAGAAATCCATATGTGGATACTCTCACGGAGGAATGTTATTGCTGGTCATCTTAATTTACACTAACCAGTGGTCAGCACCCTTCTCTGATTAAAAATAGCCCACATCTTTAATTCTAGTATATGAGTCAATGGATGTGTTCCATTCAGTGATCAGCTCTATTCTTTTCAATTCTGGAGGTCTTCCCCTCCTGTATTGATCAGCTAGCTAGCTTGAAATCTAGGACCTGTCTGCATTAGAGTAACAGCTAGCATTCTATTAAAAAAAAGGGCCGGAGAGGATTGGGATACCCAAAGAGAGCTGTAACAGGACACCTTGCCTTGCTGTACATGTTAGTCAATTTGTGGATAGACTAGAGTGATTAAAATGCTGAGAGAATTAAAAAAATAAGCAATAGTCTATCATAGTCCAAAAGGATATTTTAATGCAAAAATCTGAATAGGAGTGATGCTTTCTTTCATGCCTTATAAAAGGAGAAGTCTAAGAGTTGAACTGCTTCCAGAAGTGGCTGCAGTAAGACAAGCCAAGCAGACAAATCATGTTTTAAACAAGAATTTGGAAAAATAATTTGCTCAGGATTGAGTTATTTCACATTCTCACTCCAATTGACCACCACTACTGGTATGTTTTATGGCATGGACTTTTCAAACATTATCTGAAGGAGAGAAGGCTATCATATGGAAGTGACCACTGCTGTTCAACATCTTTGTCACTGACATGGACAGTGGGACTGAGTGAGCCCTCAGCAAGTTTGATACCAACACCAAGCTACGTGATGCAGCTGACAAGCTGGAGGGAAGAAATGCCATCCAGAGGGACCTTGACAGGCTGGAGACATGGGCCAGTGTGAACTCATGAAGTTCAACAAGGCCAAGTGCAAGTTTCTGCTCCTGGGTTGGGGCAATCCCAAGCACAAATACAGGCTAGGCACAAAATGGTTTGGGGGCAGCCACAAGGAGAAGGACTTGGGTGTGTTGACTGATGAGAAGTCCAGCGTGACCCAGCAGTGTGTGCTTGCAGCCCAGAAAGCCATCCATATGCTGGGCTGCATAGGTAAGTGTGAAGAAGTGCTGACCACAATAACTGTGCCTGTACTCTGCTCTTGTGAGACCCTACATGTGGTACTGCATTCAGCTCTGGGGCCCCAACACAAGAAGGACCTTGGACCTACTCGAGTGAGTCCAGAGGAGGGCCACAAAGATGATCAGAGGGCTGGAGTACCTCTCCTATGAAGACAATTGAGACAGTTGAGATTGTTTAGCCTGCAGAAGAGAAGACTCTGGAGCAACCTTCTAGCAGCCTTGCAGTACCTAAGGGAGGCTTGCAAGAAAGCTGGAAAGGGCATGTAGGACTGGGACAAGGGAGAATGTCTTTAAACTGAAAGAGGGGAGATTTAGGTTAGGTATAAGAAGTTCTTTACTGTGAGGGTAGTGATGTACCGGCACAGGTTGCCCAGAGAATTTGCAGCTACCTCGTCCCTGGCAGTGTTCAAGGCCAGGTTGTTTGGAGTGTTGAGCAACCTGGTCTAGTGGAAGGTGTCCCTGCCTGTGACAAAGGGGTTGAACTAGGTGGTGTTTAAAATTCCTTTTAACCCAGACCGTTCTGTAATTCTGTGAGGTTTTAATCATTTTGGTGTTGTTGTTTTATAGATATCCTTAAATAATTGCAAAACAAGGAAGGGGATTATATCCTTGTAAAATGGATATGATTTCCCTGTCTAGAAAGATTATTTTAACACATCTATCAATATTTCCCCCTTGGCTTCTCCGGAGGCAAAAATCTTGCAACAGCTTGTTGCAGGGAAGATGCATGCTGTTCATTGGCATCCGGACCAGAAAAAATCAAAACACAAAATGCCATTGACGTAGCTATGTTCTTAATCACTGTTAGTGCACAAAACATCTATTCAGCAGTTTTGCAAATCTAGAATGCTTACAAATGAAATACATGAAGGTTTCACATGGCAGTAGTTTAAAACGCCTTCTTTTGAAGGCTGTGCACAACATTTAGAATTTTTCTGCCTTTTTGAAAAGAGGCAAAGTAAGCAAATTGTAAGGTACTCTAGCTTGAGGCATTCCTTCTAGCATATGGAGGATCTAACCTGTGATACTTATTAGAATTCAGCCCAGGTCACAACTGATGAATATTCTGTTGTCTCAAGGCTTTGTGAAATAGCTAAAAAGTCTCAGCCTAGTTTCCTGGGGAAAGCCCATGCTACAGAAGGAGCAATCAAAATTGTTATCATACTTGCAGCCTGGCCAGAGAGATCAGGAAAGGTGTCCTTCTCTGCAGAGGTAGTCTTCTGAGAGCAGGTGCAGGAGATTAAATGAGACAGAGACACGCTGTTCGAGTTCCTCCTGTTCGTTTTGCTTGATGACAGAGGGTTTCATATTCCAGGACCATCAAGCTGTTGTTTTTCATCAGTTCTAAGTTAAGCATCAGATAGAAAAACCAGAAGTCACCAAAACCAGCATGTCTTGGGTGGTTATTTTTTTAGAGGTCGCTTCTAGTTTTCAGTTTTTAGTGTTTTCATTTGCTTAATTTGTGGTTTACCAGTATTTATATTTCATGGTCTCACATTCCAGTTTCAGTATTTTAATTGCTGTGTAAGCCAGTGATGAACATTTCTGACCCATGGACTGAACATCCTTCAGGGTCTGGCAGGCATGGCACTGAGGGTTGTCCAGCCCCCTACAAAGGCTTCATACAAACCTCCCCTAGGCAGCCAGGTTGGCAGCCCTCACATCCCCATAGCTGTGCTCTGCTCCCTGTCTGGTTTGTTCTCTTTGTTGATTCTTGCCAGGCCTGTTTTCACCATCCTGGCCGTTGCCAAGCGGCCAGCATGGAGGGGCATCTGCTGCTGTGCATGCTGTGGCAGCGCTTATACAGCAGGCCGCAGCTTGTAGACCTGTGAGTTACTGGTAGCCTTTGTGTTGCTGGTACAGATCCACCTGGAGAATGATGGCTGTCAAAATCCAGTTAAAATCTTTGCATAATCATGCACTTGTCTGGTTCACATAACAAAAATCAAGCCACAGCCACCAAGATTTGACAGGTATGTTTGTTGTTTAGCTGTATACTCTTAAGGCCAGCCTTGGACAATTATTGTTTACATTTCATCATTAGCATTTCTGTCTGACTTTCTTGCTCGGTCCATTTATGTTAAAAACTTAATACAGTGTATATTTGGGTTTGACCATTTGGGGTTTTTATTGTGTCATTATTTGGCTACACAAATGCAGATTCTCTGTCCTTTGTGTTGCCAAATAGGGCATTAATTTGCATATTACAAAAATTAAAGGTTGTCTTTCACTCCCTTTTTCAGTACTTATGAGTGATTGATGAGTGAATAGGAAAAGTCTCTCACGTTTGCATCAGTATGTTTTTGTTGTTGACAGATGGTTGTTATACCTAGATAAAATAGAATATAAATGTCCTAAGTGGTTTGGTTTCTGTGATGGGATTGGCTGTTGTGGCTTCCAGTTTTTCAGTGGACTCTCTATCACTGCCATTAGAGATATTTAAAGCTGCCTTCATGCTTCATAGTTACTATCAGGCTTGACTAGATGGATATGTGGTATATCCCTCCTTAGTAGAAAGAACCTGAGCAATTGTAAATATGGCTTAAATTAGTAATGGGCCAGCTAGAAATTAGCCATTTAGCTTCAAAAGAAGAGCACTTCAACTATCTCCAGATAATTTTTCTTTTTTTTTTCTAATAATGAAAAGCAAGATACTTGGTCTCCTCCTTAGAGACAAAATTTGTGCAGGTTGAGCCAGTGGCTTGAAAGTTTCAAACAGCCCTTTGACAGCTTTGCTCCATAGGTAGGTAGATAGGAAAGTCAAATTGCAAAGTGAATTCTTAGAAAGTAAACACACTCACTCTGGTAGTGAGCTTTTCTGATTGTTCCCCATCTCCAGATAACAGTGGACTCAAATTATTGTGATGTGTTGATTGATTACAGCCGTTAAGTTTCTTAGTAATCAGTTTCATCACTTATTCTCAATTCACGCTTGCACCTTTGATTTTTCTTCCACAACAGGGTGATGTGGGCTGTCGTTGACTAATGAATAACAGAATTGGTTTCGGCATGAGACAAACGGAATGCCGACACCAATCCCAAAATGCATTAATCTTTAATAATCCACATCTGCATGTTTATAAATGATATAACCAGGGGTTGCTAACATTGATATTCCCCCTTTCAAACAGAAGCTCTGCTTCCACACCAGTCTTTGGAGCTCATCATTGTTGGGCAACATGAAATATGGCATGATAGATATTGTCTTCTAGGAAGATCAGACCCACCAAATGGCTTTTGGAAGCAGGTTTGCCTTAAGGTGCTTTTATCCTTTTATGCATTCAACTTGCCCTTTTTTCCACAGTCCCTGAGGACCATTGAGATGGGGCTCTGTAGTATGTAATATAACGCAATAAGGAAAACTAGATTATCTAAGAGTTGTTCCTTTTGAAGATAGCATTAATGAGAGCACACACATTCTGCTATTGAAACACTCATTAATCTCAGGCAGTGGTCTGGTATGAGAAGCAGCAGGTAGGACTAACAAAATAGTTCATAGCCACATAACAGCACTGCTCCAATTTCCACATGCTTGCCTGAACTTGAGAGAGTCAAGAGGAGCAGGGAGGAGTGAAGCACCATCACTGCTGGTCTTCCAAGTTAATGCGACCTGATGATGAATATTTATTCTTACATGTAGTTGGATTAAGGGAAAAGAAATGCAGCTAAGAATCAGCAGTTTCAGTTCACACTCACCCTTTCTTTGGCATCTTCTGTGTTTTCACACAGAAATACTGTACATGAAAGATGATACATGGTTTTCTTAGGATTTGTTAATCTTTGCTAAATTTAGGAGTTACAGTTTTTATTAGGTGGCAAATACTAGAAGTGTATGTCTGCTACACTGGTTGTGCTTCTCAGGTTCTTAAAAATAGTAGATGCAATGAGGAACAGCTTAGAGAAAAACTTCTAGTCACAAATGTAGTCTAGAGAATGAGTGTTGATAATGAAAAATTCTTCCTTTTGGAACTTGGATTGGCTCTCTAAATGGAATTCTGAGGTTTTATGTTTCAAGTGTGTGGCAGGGTAGGTTTCATTTCTGGAAGGAAGAAGTGAGCCAAAAATAAGGAAGAAATACTGCCCTGTCCTTTGTTAGGAGCTTTTGGATATTTAGCACTTGAATCAATTGAATTTTATATTCTGGTTAATTGACATTTTCTAAAGAAATTGAGAATGATTTTTCTCTAATCGAAGCATATGCTTTTTGCATTAACAAACATGTAATGTCATGTCCCAAGTAATTAGGAATTATAAAATCCATGCAACCCTTTGCTATCTTCTACTTCAGTGTAAATGGAAGCAAAACTGCCATTTCTATGAAAGGCTTAAGGATAGAGAGAAAAAATAACATATGATTACAGGGTTTGGATCGTTCCCTAAGGAACACAGACATTTTTTTTCAGCGGTTTGCACAAATTTAAGAAAATACAATTTACAAAATCTAAAAGCAATTCAGAGGCCCCATAGAGGTGTGAGAGAAAACTCTGGGCAAGCTGCGACCGCAGCCTCCCCCAACCCCTCTCATCCAAATTCACGCTGTTGCTTTGGAGGGACGTGGTGGCACAGAGTGCAAAACATGTGGAGGGGCGGTTAAATGAGACTTTTGAGAGGAAAAAGAAGAATTAAGTCAGTGGCTGGGCTTTGAAGAGGTCTGTCTAGTGCAAGCAGCGAGCGAGTG
Organism: Forpus xanthops; assembly: GCA_032466535.1. Lineage (NCBI taxonomy): Eukaryota > Metazoa > Chordata > Aves > Psittaciformes > Psittacidae > Forpus > Forpus xanthops. The sequence continues at coordinate 104,722 of JASSUY010018618.1, read as the reverse complement.
GGGAAGAAAGGAGCAAGCGCCTCATCTAATCTTTCTCCTGGGGACCCAGGTGGACAAATTGGCAACCCTGTTCACAGCCCTCCCCCCCCTCCTTTGTAGCATAAGAACTGCTAATCGGATCCATGCTGCTGCAACTGTGGTTAGTTATTAACAGAATAAAAGCAGATTTCTTCAAAAGAACGGGTTGGGGAAAACGGCTATACAAAATTGCAAGGTTGTTAGAATCTTAAATGCACAGCAGTTGGTTTTTCCCTATTCTGAATTAGGCGATGAATACGGCCTTTCATCTGTCACTGTGCCCGTTTTTTCAGAAGGCAGCCAAACATTAAGCTTCTCAAACATACAAAAAAGGGGAAAAAATTGTTTGAAAGAGGAAAAATATTGGGGAGCAGGAAGAATAGGAAAACGAGAAAGAGAAACCAGGTTTTGTTTTTATTAATTTGGCTTGGTGAGAGAAATACGAGCTTGCCTGCTCTATTCAGTTCCTGCATGCCAGCCGCTGTGAGCCACCATTTCTGAATGCAGGGATTAGAAAAGATTTAACTGGTTGCTATCCTGGGCTGCGCCATTCTGGATCAGCCTCCAGCAGAAAAACTCTGGGGCTGGGAACTCTCCCGAGCTTAATGGAAGTAATGCGTTAAATGAACATGGAGTTAGGCAGAGGAGAAAGCAGAAAAAGAATTTGATCTCCCAAAATTCAACTTCTCATAACTGTGAGGAGAAATTACAGGTCTGAGGAGGGTATTATGAAGGATGGAGAAGCAGCGGTGCCTAGGCTTAGACTGACTTACACCTTTACTTATAAATAAATAAATGAATAAATGATGAAGCCTTAATTTTGAGGAGCTCTACAGCATTCCTGGTTTGCAGCAGGATTCTGAAATTTGTTAGAAAGGAATAGTTATCAGGCAGACAGGTGCATGCTGTGGCCTACTGGAAATCCATTCACTCTTTGGGTGAGTCACAGCCTTTTGAAGATTTCCACTGACAGCTTTTTTTGGGCTTGTTGCCAAAATCTCAGGATAAAAATGCTGTGGTGCTTTACACCAGTCCAAATGCAGAGGTGATTTCTGGATGGAGCGTGGATGAAACAGACCCTCTTTGCAGTGGCTGCTGCTCCTCTCCCTTCTTCTCCTGAGCAAAGTGACCTTTTTTGCTTTGACAGGGGGTGGTATATTTGCTTTCCTGCCTTTTGCCACTCAGCCTGTTGTCAGTTTAGGCAGTACTAATAATTATTTCACTTTATTCTACTGAGGATTTCTTAGAAGTCTTCGTACCTTACTGAGAGGTTACACAATGTGAAAATAAAACTTGGATGTCTAATTTGGCAGACCCCAGTTTCGACTATTTAATTCTTTTTTTTTAAAAAAGTCCAGAATATAATGAATTATTCTGTCGTGAGGGTGACATTTAGATGGTGTTCCATAAGTAATACCTTGGGACTACATGCTGAATAATGAGTGTGAAACAAAATATTGAATAGCTACCTCATCCTGTCAGTGTCAACTTTGCTTTGAATTAAATGTTGTATCTTGTTAAACAAGTAGCTTCTGGTTGTGAAATTAAGATGTTTATGCTATTGCATGTGTGCAGAGAAAAGTCAGAACTAGGGCTCTTCAGGCTCAGTGTTGCATCTTTTAATGGAGATTTGAGAGCAATTTAGCACTTACTTTACAAAGACATCCGTGGAACTCACAACCCTGACCTTGATGTGATAACACAGATATGAAAAAGAAGATGGAGTGTAACTTTCAAGGGTTAGCAGCCTGAGTATTATACTTCCATGAGAAAAGAAGTGAGGTTTTTACATTCTGTGTGGATTTACATTTTGTGTGGATTGTGAGTGATACTTGTGTGTGTTTGGGAATCTTGAGTCTTTGGAGCATGATGCATTTGTCTTAAGAGTTAATATGGAAAATCAGAGCCAGGCCCAACAACAATCTTGATAACTTTTGGTAATGTGTAGCATCTATAAGTCTGACTTGACAATTTTCATGTTTACAGACACTTTGCATTGCTATAGCAGAATAAGTCAGCTACTTGCAATCTTGCCTTCAGCAGCCACACAGCCAGCCACTAAAAGCATCCCAAGGCGGGAGGGCTCCAGGCTTAGTACAAAGCTCACAGGCTGGAGAGATGGAAGCCATTGCGGTGAGCAGCAGGCAGCAGTGGATTACCAACATTGCTGTTGCTAGCAAAGAGTTATTAAATACAGTGAGCAGAGCCAGAAGGCTTGGTTTGAGCATGTTTGACTCTGTGTAACCCCCCACAGAGTGGTTCAGGAGAGCCACGGCTGATGTATCTGGAAGGGTCCTCATGTTGCTGACCTTCTAAAGCATCTGTGCTGAGGTTGCTGTGTAGATGCAAAGAAGGTTTTAATATTTTGTGTCTTCATTTGAGGGGATATAGGATATACAGGAAACCCTTGGTTTTTACTCAAAGAGTAAGTAATTTGAAAATACTGTTGATACAACAGGAAGCTTGGCTGTAATGCAAAAATTAAGGAAGAAAATAATCTTAAAGGGTCATAGGCTTTGTAAGATGAAAGAGATAACACAAACCACATGACCAGTTTCCCTTTACCCTACCTATAGAAAAGTTTTGAGGTCATTTGCACCTCACTTCCAATTTCCTGAAAAGCTCATTTAAAACAATCTCATATAGAAGCCTCTTTATGATCTTTAATTTTTGACGTAGGGATCTGAAACCCAGAATGTCCCTTCTGGTCTGTGAGCCTTTACTGTCACATAAGACTGTTTCTTATCAGATTTCATCTTAATCAACTAGGTTTCCTGGACTCCATTATTCCTAAAAGGAAGTTGTTTAAAATTCTAATAGTGGTTTGATTATCGTCCTAAACATCGTGCTCTTTTTGCTCCCTGATATTTAGCCACAAAAACAATTTTAAAAAGAAGTCACAAAATCACAGCTTTAGTTTTTGCTATGCTAAGTAGTACTCCCTCAGCCTCCTTGTCACGTCATGCTGGTAGATGTTCTTGGTTCCCATTCCAATTAGCATTATACTTTCTGGTTTTGTCTGTGTGAATACTTGCCAGTGATACATCAGCAATGTTGTTACGTTTCTTTGCCTCTACTGGAAACAATTCTCCTAATTCATCGTAATAGTAAATTCATTTGATTTGGGGTGACATCAAATGCTGTACTATAACCATTTGTAGGTTATAACGATTTGTAGATCAATCAATATGGTCAGATTTTCCTTCCTTTTATTCTCCCATTTCTAACTGACAATCCTACAGCTTTTCAGTTAGAAAAGGCTTATATCTGATCTGGGAGTGTAATGTTTGCGTTTCTGTTACTCCAACCCAAAAGATGGTCCAGATAGTTTCTTAGATAGTATTTTGGTCATCTTCTGTATTGACTTCTTAATTATTGACTACTTAATAATCAACCAATGCCATTAACCCAGTTCTAGCTCTTTAATTCGTAAATTAGGGTGAGAATTGTCCCAAAGACAACTCTGGCTTTTCCTCTAGCCTGATGTTCTCCTTCAAACACAGGCTGTGATAAGTTCCTCTCCCTACTGTTTCCCAGTTCCTCACACATCTTAAAATTTCTGTGCTGATACCTTTGTTAACTAGCAATTTCCCAGGGAGAATCTGTTACCACTGGAGCGCTTTCTTGATTCAGTTGTTCAGGCAGAATTCTGTGAGCTATTGTCCAGGAGGTACAGGGTGCCACTGCTGAGCATCCTCCAGTGTCATCACAGTGATGGGAGCAGAGAGCCCTCAGCATGTTTCAAAACGTTATTCATTCGGGCTGTAATTCATTGTGAGGACCTCTCCTCAGCAGGATATCAAAGGTCTATTCTTTCTTGCTGTGTTGGCTTTAAGGAATTTACTTTTTACACTTTAACTGCAGATTTCATGGCTATAGTCATAATGCAGTTGCCATTTAGTACTTTTCTCAATCCATCTTTTCCAAAGGTGCAGTGCAGTCTCCTCTGACTCTGTTTATTTCAAGCATAGATTTTCAGTCTCATGCAAAATGTTTAAAAGCGTCTCTAACATAATCTTAAAAATAGAAATCCAGCTTACAGTTGTGCTAGTAAGCATTTTTAAATTCTCCCACCCCTTCAACTGACTTTTTTTTGTTTAATAGCAGAAATGGTATTAGGCTGCTGTTTTTGATAGTTCTAACGATTTTACAAGATAACTATATGAATTTGAATACCATTTTGCTCCTCTGTTAAGATCTAGGTGAAAGAATTAGTGTGGCACCATCTATCCTTTTAACATGCATTATTGTGTTGGCTGTGGTTTTGCATAATAAAAATATTGAAAAACATGCATAGTATTCACTTTGCAGAAGTTTTGGCAGGTGGAGCATCTCACTAATGTGGCGACAGTGCTATGCAAAATGTGTGAAAGGGTCACTCCTGTTTAAACTTCCGTGTGTGTATTATTGGAAGGCATTAGTCTGACAGTAAAAAAAAAGAAAGTTTTCTTCCTGTCTTAAATAGCTGTAGAATTCATGTTTAAAAAAAAAAAGAGTTTTTTTTTTTTTCAGTAGGAGTTTTCCTTCTCTAATAAAATACAAAGTCTGATCATGTATTATCTGAAGTGTCTTCCAAGAATCCCAACTACAGTAGTGGTTGAAAGAGAAGGATTAGTATCATTTAAAGCAAAGAAGTGGAAAATCTTTAAGGTAATTTCTTTTCCTGACAAAGAAACTTAAAAAGCATGGCAGACAGGATCTTCAAAGGTTTTTAAGGTTCTGTCATCAGCTCCCAGTCAATAGGAGTTAGATAGCAAATTAAGAGTTCGGTTCAAGTCTTCAAAGGTATTTGGGTGCTTAACCTCCTCTTACCTTTCAGATCACTTCTGAGGATAAAATAGCAGTTCACCTGAAAAAATTTTGGTGCCGTACTTTCATGTCCAGCACCTGGATAATTTGTAGCACACACTGATAAATGATAATGATACTTCTACAGTTTTGTAAGAAGATGTATAGAGTGGATCCTGTTGAGCAAGTTGTTTTCAGTTGTAAAGCAAAATTTTGGCTTTAAATTTTAATACAGAAAAAAAAAAAAACCAACCAAAAACAAACAACAGAAGTAAACTTTAAAAAGTGAACTGATGAAACAGCATTAATGTTTGTGGAGGTTGAATATGGCAGTGAATTTGCAAAACTCCTGAGTCTGTATTCCATACGTATGCAGAAGAAAATGATTTCTTTGTAGCAGGTCATACCTGCACTGTCATAGGCTTTGATTTTCCCAGTCCATTCTTGCATATCTGCCTGTACAGGATAAAGCTTCTGTCAGATAACTGAAGTTATTATCCATGTAAAAAATTAAATACCATGTATAAATGTATTTAAAATATGTTGCCTAGCATAGATCCTCCATGTGCTATTAGTCTCCCTCAAACTTTGCCAAGCCTCTGTATAAAGGGAGATCCCGCTGGGAGCTGTGTGGTGCAGTCAGGACTGCCCCTGCCTTTATATTACTTTTTTTAAGTATTTGTAAAAATCTTCCATAGTTCAGATGTTCTTGAAGTATTCTATCTATCTGATAGCAGTGCCTTGGGCATATCCAGTGGAAGTGGCAGTGCCCCGTGTTAACATGGAATTGCTGTTTGTTTACAGTCTTGAGTCACTGAATCCTTCCTGTCAAGCAGAAAGCATTCATTATAATGCAGGCACTTAACGTCTCCACAGCCTGCTCTTCCATGACATCAAAACATAAGCCGGAATATTATTGTCATATGCCTTTAGAGTTCATGAATGGGCCGTGGATCTCAAAGCCTCAGGCGCTGTGTGGCATGTTTGGTCTTTTGGAGGAGCAATTCTGCCTTTAGTCCAGCATTTGCATCTCTGAGACAGTTGTCACAGCTGCTCCCGGTAATGTTGACTGTCATGTTTTTTAGTGCAAATGCACCTCATCTAAATAGCTAGGCAGTGGTTACACTCCACATTTTATGGATTTTCATTTTGTTCTTTTATCAATCTAGAGACTGTGCTGAGAGCCAGTTGCTTTGAGACTGGGAAGTGGATGGGGCAGTGCAGACACATTTACTTTCCTGCCTTTATGTCCAACTTGGGGCCCTTCATCACTCTACAGAAAGAGCAGCCCCCCCGTGTCAGCCAGCTCCCAGCACCAGGACTGGCGACAGGATTCTTGCTTCTGCCACTGTGGAGGGGCAGCTGCTGAGCAGGAGGAAATGAGTCTCAGCAGGCACATATCTGTTGCCTATGTTTTTATTCTTTCTATTTCTTCCAAACGGAAAACATTCTGATCAGTTTCTGAGGATAAGGGATGTAAACCTGTCTGGTGCTATTTATAGCATGCGCGTCACTACAGCGTCTGAGTGCTTAAAGTATGCATTCACTGCCTAACCTGAGGTGGTCTTCTGGCCGCTTGGGTTGTCAGGAGCAGGCATGTCTCAGGCCAGCAGCAGAGAGAAGCCCAATGAGACATTCAGAGCTCATTCTTATCCCTGCTTATGCTGCTGCAGGTTGGCTGGCAGGCACCAGGCCACTGGGGTGCTGTGCAGTGGGGAGGTGGTAACGTGGACCCCCCTGCTTGACATGGTGCTGAATGGTGACCCAGAGGAGTGACCTGCATCAATGTAATAAGCATCTGCTTTACTATCCTGTAATATTGAGAGGAAACATTTGATATCCTGAGTCTCACAGGCAGCGCTGTGTGCTCTTCTTTGGGTGGGTAGACAGCAGTGGATAAACTGTGTGGGTGTCTTTTGAACCGGACCATAAAAAAGGCTCTGTCTGTTCTAGATGAGTACTTTAACAAGCAAATATATTCCCTTTCCTTTTACTTGTAATAGGATAACCTTTTCTGTCTGATCCCTTTCAAATGTGTTTCACTTTCACCCCATATACCTATGTATTGTTCTTTATTCCCGTATTCTACATGGACATTCAAATAATATTTAAACCACCAGTTCATTGAAATACTTTTTAAACTGTTGTTGTTAGTCATTTTTGTATTGACTGAATTTTTCTTTGGTAATATTGTTGGCAGCAGTCCATGTCTGCCTGGCTGGAGGCCAGTTTAAGCTCAGCAGGATGAGCCCTATTGTTCAGCAGACTTGGATTTTGTTAAAGTCTCTAACAGAAATATGTGTCAGGAGATTTGCAGCTATAAATTGGATCATGTTGGTGAGGTTGGGAACTCGCTCAATACGAAATTGAACATTTCGCCATGCCTGTTGCTAAATATGTTTATGCATGTTTCCTCCGTGGGTTTCCAAAAAAATAAAAAAAAAGGGAAAAAGAAGAAGAAAAAAAGCTAGACCTGTTGAGCTCTGCCTTATATAGCTCGTGCTTTCTTTGATGTTGAGTCGTTGAAAAACGCAGCAAGGCTTGGTTTTGTGCATTGCAATGTTAAAAGCAAGTCTGTTTTTCCTTTTTTCTCTGTGTGTTGCAGGCAGTCAGATGCCACCACAGCCTCCTGGCAGCCAGTCAGAACCCAGCTCCCACCCTGCCTTGAGCCAGTCACCAATGCCACAGGACCGAGGTTTGTTAGGTGTGGGGGCTTTTTTAGTTGGTGCCAAATGCAGCCTTTGTTTAAGTCACACATTAGCAGTGTGAGATTTCCTGGTATTTCTTTTCTTTTCCCAGGGAAAATAGTGACAATCCTCATTGTGAAAGGCTCAGAGGATTTCCTTCTCTGGGGAAAGAGCAACTGAATAGCAGGTTTTACCAAAATGTAATTGGAAACAAGGCTTTCTTAAAATACAGTGAATTCCCAGAGTATAAAGGCAGTTTGCTGTAAATACTTGTGTCATGTCTTAGAGGATTCAACATTTGGTTGTCTGTCTTAGAATTGTTATACAGAAATAGTGTTAGCTATGAGTGCTGCAGTTTTGTTACTGTACTCAAAATTCTCATCTCTAATATCTTTACATAGACACAATAGCTAGTCCTCTAGCCAGTTCTAGGATAAAAATATCTTTAAATATAAAGGGAAATCAACTATTTAAGTCAAATGGTTGAAAGATTTGGAAATCTTGCAAGGGAAAACCTTTCAGGCAGCAGCACTGTTCTAAAAAAGGGTCCTTCCTAGCAAGTGCTTACAAAAATAAACAGAGCTGCTTTTTCTTTCTTAATGTTACTATTTATAAACTGAAAGCTCTTCTTTTGCCTCCTTCCTCCCTAGCTTAGGGAAGATAGTTGTCATAGCTTTGTTGTGTGGCCATGCATATGATCAATTGCTCTAAACTGGGCATTCTGTCCATGCAGTGGTTAACATGTGCCAGTGACAAGCTTGCAAAACAGACACATGATAACTGTGATAAACATGGAGTTATTTATGAAATGCCCCTCCTAAAATGTCTTGCTACCAGAAATACTCCAAGTAGCACCATATGGGGATACCATAAATACTAGAAGTTTTCTCACAGTGAAACAAGTTGAACTCACAGAATGACAGATTTCTGGGATAGAGTCCAGGAGGAACTAAGAGGACTCACAAAGAAATGAGTCTTAATTTTTGCTGTGTTTTTGTGTTGGATGTCCCCTCCTCCAGGAATGCTGATTAATGAGAACATGAAACACAGAATTCCATGCTCAATTTGCTTATTTCCTTTTCAGTCATTCTTTGTGCAGTTAGTTGTTGGCTCAGGAACCTATTTTCCCCTCTGAAAGTTTTTAGAGTAACATACATCTTTAGTGAAATCAAAATTGCCTCAGCACTTGATACAAACATACAATGCTTTGTGGGATAGAATGTCACAAGGCAGTGGGAATGGATCAGATTTGAGCCTTTGAACACCCAAGCATCTCAGAAAGAAGTGAACATTTTCTGGCACAATTGGGGCTTCTTGGCACAAAACGTTACATTGCCCTGTAATAATTATTTCTGCAGTGTGTGTTCCTGGCTTTGGGGGGCAAGTTAGGCAGGTTTGACAGAGCTGAAAGGGTTGAACCTCTCCATTGCTGCTGTAGAACAAAACTGTGGGGGTCATTGCGTGGTCAGGAGAGGCACTATTCAAAAGTAGAACAGAATAAGACAGCTGCCATAACTGGGAAGTCAAATTTAGTGTGGTTCTTCCTCTGTGCAGGGGTGTGTGTGTGTGAGAATTGTGGGTATGTTCTTACAGAAAACGTGTTTGGGAATCTTGCAGGTTTTGAAATCTCCATATGCAAAATCCAGTGTAATATGCATGATCCATGTAACCCAGCTTGTACTAGAAGCCTATTTGTTTCATGCAGCAGATACGAAATATGTAACTAGCTAGGTCATATTGATTTTGCAGAACATGTTCCCCAAAGCTTCTCTAAAGTCTGTGCTATGCTCGCATAAACATGCATGCATTCTCTTTTGTGCCCTGTCATTGATTAGAGGCTCCTTTGAAATGGAAAACTTCACCTTTTAAAAAGGCTGCTACATTAGTTGATTCCTTTGCTTGCTTGAACTGCTTTCCACTGAACTTGAAGAAAGGAATAAGGGGGAATGATGGGGACTCAAAGGGAAGTTACTTGTCACTTATTGATAAAAACCTGAGCAGAAAATGTTGCTGCTAAGGACACCTGATCCATAGGCATCTCTTACAGTAATTTAAACTCTTGGCTTACTGATACACTGTCTCTCCAAAAAGAAAAGGGAAAAAAAAACAAAAAAAAAAAAAAAAAACAAAAAAACAAAACCAGAGACCCTTCTTAGGATAAAGTAATGTTTGGTTTAGCACTTCGTTATAACAGTTCTTTCCTTGTTTAGAGAGAGAATTGAATGAACAAAAGACTACTTATGATTTCTGAAGCAAAATCCTCTGCTCTCAATATTGAAAAAAGTATTATTTACCAGATATTGTGAAGCTTAATTGACAGGTGGAGTGTGAGCTATAGCACTTTTGGATGCTAAACCACTACCTTGAACCATTAAGTTTGCATGTATTTATTTTATTATGAGAGTGTTTGATTATATTTTACCTTATTTTCCATGGTTACTGAGTACCCAGCTGGGATTTTCATGTTTGCTTGCCTAAGACTATACATCCCCTGTCACACAGTGCAGCATGAAGCAAAAAGCATATTTGTACATGTACATTCTGCATATGGGAGGAGGGGAGTGGTAATGTGTATACATTCAGTAATAGGAATTTCTTGGGGGTTTGGATTTTTTGTGCTCTCCATCTTGCTTCTTATGCGGCTTATTTCATATTTTCTGTAATGAGCATAAAAATGCCTACTTTTAAAAAAGAATTTGAAAACATTTCATGTCCTGCTCAACCTGTAGGACATTTGGACCTGAGTCAGCACAGGTGGAGCATGCTATTCTAGGCAGCCCATGTCAGTTCTCCTCCCAGAATCAGTAACTGGCCACTGTTGTTTGAAGCCACATCAATGAAACTTCTTCAGTTCTACCAATACACACTGTCTACCTTGGCAATGAGAAATTGCATGTGCTTTTATGTGCATAACCTATGTCTCAGCTTCTGTGAGCAGGTTACATGAAGTATACGCCTTAATGGACTGTTAGTGCCAAAATGCTAAGAAGATGACTAGGCTGTGCAGGGCTGGGGTCAGAAGTCTCCTGGAGAAGCAGGAGTGGCCATGGCTGCTCACCTACATGTGTTTTCAACTGCTGGTGAATCCCAGCAATTACTGTTACTTGGAGATACCACATGAAAATGTAATCATGGCCAATGAAGTTTATCACTGAAACCTGCTATGTTGGGGGGGGGGGGGAAGGGTTGCATATTTTGCAGTTTGTTTCTGTTTTAGCTACCCTCCAGACTTTTCTTTACTATGATCAAAAGTAGGGGGTTCATTTTTCGTGTTTATTGAAGTCAAGGCTGTTTTATAAACTTCAGTTACATCAGCCCCCAGAGGTCATGCAGTGGTGATGCCACAGCTGTTATAACCATTTGGCAAATAACTGAGGTAGAGTCACTTGACTATATTCAGCTGTATATGCTTACCTCATCTGTTTGGGTTTTGAAGCCACACTTTGAGGATGGGCTTAGTAGCCAGAACTGCTCAGTGGGTTAGAAGTTACTTATATTCATCAAACAGCAACTATCTGAATTGACCCCGGAATGAGTTTCCTGAAACTGCAGCATGAAAAAGAATCCTTCCATCCTGGCCATTATCTTATACTGCCAGTCCTACTTTTGGAACCTAACAGAGATGTCTGTGCATATCTGAATACTCACCTATGCAGATCCTAATAGGAGAATATGTGTCACAATAATGTTGAAATAGGCATTTTTACCCCCACAAAGATGAATGGTTCCTTGCCTAATTTTGAACAAAAATGTAGAAGACTTAACTATTTCTAAATAGTGCTTTTCATGCTTATGCAGTTGGATATGTACATGTCAGGTTTTAGTCTTATATTAAAATAGTGAATCAGGGGCTCCTGAAAACCATTGAATTTAATGGAAACAGTTAATGACTTTAGGTTATTACTCCAGCAAGCACTGTCATAATGGGGATACTTAAAGAAGCCTTATTTATTAGTGCAAATATATATGGGTCAGAATTAATTTTTTAAAAAATCTTTAATTGTTTTCCCCTTACAATTTTCACAGCGGTACATAGTTAAATATTCATGATAATGCTGATGATATGCTAAAGGTCTGAAATAGATCTGGAGTCTCAAAATCAACACAGGTTATTTAACCCTTTTCATCTAATGCACCACTGGGGACTTGCTCAGTGAAATCTCAGAGCACTGGAATAATTAGAAGATAGTAATGAGGATTTAATTAGTCCTTGAGATATGCTGAAATAGGACCACTGAGAACTTTTCTGTTTGGACATGGGCTGCAAGCAAAATTGATGCCGTTGCAGCTGCTGTGATGTGCTGGAAAATGAATTCCATTGCTGGAGGCAGTTTTCATGGCAGCACTCTGTGCCTGTCAGATCTATGTGGAAAGTGCCCTGAGTAAGCACCTCCAAAAAAGTGTTGAATAGTAGCCTTCGTCTTCTCTATCACCTCTTCCCAGTACCTTTTCTGGTTTTTTTTTTATGTTATTCTTTCTGCTCTAGCTTTATTTCTTTTATAGTTGACATGATCCAGCTTTTGAGGATTGTTGTACACTTGTATGCTCTATTAAAAACATAGACAGGGACAGGGAGTTAGAAACTGCAGGCTTTTAGGAGTACAGGTGTTACACTAAGCAAAATTTGGATCTTTTTGACGCAACTGTTTGTAAGGTTTATCCTCAGATCTAGTTCTTATTTAATAATAGATCTTCACAGAAGTGATATTTATCAGTTGCTGCAATGTAGTAAATTTAAATAGCTTTTTTGGCATCCAAGATGTTACCAGCAAGAGGTAGTAACAGATGGGATGTGAGCAGGCATTTTGATGTTCTCTTTGTGCTTCCCTATAAACACTCAATAGCAACTGAATTCCTATAACTGCAATTTCCTAATTTACCCATTAGATTTCATATCAGTATTTTTTCTCCACTTTAACTTTTCTGGGCATGCTTATTTACACGCAGTCATCAGATAAATCCCACTGTCATGTATTTTATTCTAACAAAATATAAATGTTTTTGCTTGCATGAAGACACAGAATACCAATAGGGTGTTTTGCACCTACAATTCCTGATGAGATCTATGGCTTGATACTGACATATGATGGTAGAGAGTCTTTTCCCTGAAATCTATTTTCTTCATAAGAAACCAGAAGGAAGAAAATAGATCAAAGGATTCTTATTGCAACAAAAAAAATACTGTAGCTTGCTGTTAGATCTTAAAAAGTCTTTTTTTTTCCCTGAGAATACGTTTTTTGCTCTCATTTGGGGGTTTGGGATCTATTCAGAGTACTGAGGAGCTAGAGAATAAAATGAATTTTGTCATTAAAATTCTTCTGCTTGCCATGTTAACGATGACACCACTTAAGGTTAAATCAGACTTGGTAATAAGTTTACTTGATGTAAACTGAAGTGTTTCAGGCTCTTGAAGAAAGATGGTTGAGACATGCACTGAGTGCAAAGCCACAGGTATGTTTGAGTGCCTCTTCTGCACGTAGCATTCTCCCAGTGGGTCAGTGCAGAGGAGGCGAGCTCCAGGTGGTGCACAGGAACACCGTGTCAGGCCAGGAGGAAATTGTCATGCGCAGAAAACTGGGGTTAGAGGAACTGGGTGCTCAGCAGCTAGAAAAGTATATCATTTAAGGAGGAATAGCAGGTTTTAGGTGAAACTATCACACTAGCTCAGTAAAACATATCTTTTTCATCACAAAGGCATGACTAAATAGGACATGATAAATAGAACATGATGCATAAGAGCATGCGGAGCTGCTCTGTATGTGAAAGCAGAGGTATGCAGTAGAGTTGTGCACTAAACTTCTTTGGTGACTCAAAAAGTTAATTTCTCAGTCAGCACTAAATTTGTCAAGTCTTTAGAAAGGATCAGACCATCATCGCTTTTTACCACTAAAGTTTCAATTTGCTTGTAGAAGTGCACTGAAATGTAATGTTGGCATGATAAACAGGTTTTTTAAATGCATATATGCTATACATTCTTCTTTGCTATAATGCTTCTTTGCACTATACTATTCTTTGCTGTTTCAATTTCAGTGGCACCCAAGACCACCATCTTTCTACCTGTTTTTATTGTACTACATTATATAGCGGTGCACAGCAAAAAAACTTACAATGTGTCTACTTTGATTAGCAGTCAAAATCTTTGGGACAAATGGTCACTGGTTTTCACTCAGAGCTGCTGGAGTGAGTAGTTTTGTGTCTTATCTCAAGCATTACAGGAGGACCTGCTTTTCTTTCCCAAAAGTATTAGTAATGATGTTACTCTGCCAAACCAGGTTAATTCTTAAAGCAGGCAGTTGCCATTTCAGGGTGCTGGTTTCAGACGCTATTTGGATTTCAGACATATATTAGCCAGTCTCAGTGCTGGGTTGATCTGGTTAGTTGTGGCCTGTGCTAAATATACAGCAGTATTGACTATCTGCAAGGAGGAAAGGGTATGATTTACATATGGTAAGCCTTGCTGGGAGAGAGCAAGACTGCAGCAGTAGGATTTGAAGTAAATAATATCCGGACAATCAAACCCAGAGTCAGGTCACCCAAGCAAATTTTGTGTACTAGCAGCTGGTCAGTGGTTTCTTCTTGCTGATGTTAAATCTTGTTATACTTGGGGATGAATCTTTATTTCATTTTTTAAACTAAATTGGGGATTCTCTTTTTGAAATTAGGGAGCAGAATTGAATTGTTGTGAGAGAATTTATATACTTGCCAGCAGAGAGACTTCTCAATAGAAAAGTTTCCACTGACTTCATTAGGCCGCTGTCAGATTCCCTGCCTGTGGGCTCAGGGAGCAAGAAAACCCACAAGAAGTCACTGATAAAGAACTTGAAAGTGACAGTTGATGTTGCTGTCACCAGGCTCAATGTAAAGTTACTGGGTACGATCCCCACCCCATGGTCTGTAAACTGAGAGCCATCGGTGGTCTGCCTGTTCAACAGCACCATCATTTCCAGGATACTCTGCTCCCTCAATACCCAAGTTAGCCTTTGTGAGGAGCTTCTCTAAAAATACAGAACTTCTAATATTAGACCCTTTATGTCTTTTGTAGTTAATATATAAGGCAATGAGTTGAAATCTATATAATGTATATATTAATAGATAACACTGGATAGTTTCTTCCATTCCAGAGAATCCCAAAAGGCTGTAGAATAATTGCTCATCAGGGAACAGCTGCAAATCCAGGAAGGAAAAAATCAGTCAAATCATAAATCACAGCAAAATATGACTGAAAAAATATTGTTATTTATTCTATATATGTGCAAGACGGAAAAGACACATTGCGTATATTTTAGTCTTGTCCACAAAATCCATATATATCTCATGGTATTCAGTATATTTACTTCATGAAAAGGAAGATCTGACTTGATCCATGGAACCTTTGAACAGGAGTCTCCAGGGAGGGTAAATTTTTCAAACCTGAAATTTAGACCATTAAGCCTGCAGGCCTTTCACATTACACATTGAAAAATGCTGTTCCTTCTTTGCTCTCCTCTGTGGTTTTCCTAAGTATGCATGTTATTAGAGAAACTTAGACAAATGTTGACTGTATGAAGCAGATGGACTTCTTAGTTTTTTAATGTTGCTGTTCAGATTCATTCCAGCAGCCCAGGGTACCTACTGAAATTGAGGATTTGCTTTGGGGGCAGTCAGGAGGGTAGGGTGAAGAGCTTTTGTACTTGCAAGTCACCATTAGCCAGATTTTCCAATCACTGTAGTCAAAGCATCTTGTGTGAGTTATTTTACAGTAACAAATTTTATATAAGATGGTGGATGAGCAATGTCTTTCTATTCTGTCTATGCACCTCCACGAATGTCTTTCTTTCTTTGCCCTCAGTGTAGCACTTAAAATTTACATCAGAAAGCATTATGCAAGATTTGCATTAGGAAAGGTTGGATATTTCTTCCCCAGCTACCATCTGGGTAATCTGTCTGATCCTTCCCTAGATTCTAATTTATCAATGATAGATTATATGAATTTCAAGACTAGGCAGTAGCAGAGGGAGGTTTAGGGGTGGGAAGAATTTAAACATTATTGCATGCTATACATAGACAGGGTTTTGTAATATCAGAGAAAGAAGCAGAGGAGATTCAGCCAGTTAACCTAATAGCGCAGCTGGTAAAACACTAGGGGGTCTGGGTTAAAACCTTAGCTAGGTCATTAGTTTCCATCTTCCCCAAAGCTATTCACATTGTGAAGAGAAGCAGTCAGACAAATAAACAGTAAGAAGACTGTAAGATATATATTAAAGCATAGTAAAAAATACTTTTAAAGAAAAAATAAAACAATTTCAGCACTTTTTCTTAAAGCAGAACATTGATCCTTTTGTGAAAAGGAGAAACACTGTAGTGATCTTTGCAGAAAGCCTCAGTTTTGCTATGGTGGTGTTTTCCTTAACTGCTGTTACACATAAGCAAAGAAGCATCCTTTGTTGAATTGGTGTGAAGAAATACGGTTGCTGTTGTGCAGATACTGACATGAAAATGCATTGTCCAGGTACAAAAGGGAAACTGTGTCACTGGTACTCTGGCCCAGAGAACTTCAGATGTTTTTAGTAGCACCCTGATGGAGTTAGAGAAGATGACAGGGTTTTATGTGGACTGAAAAAAGAGCTCAATGTAGAAGTTAGATTTTTTTTCATGGTTAATGGGGAAACAATAAAGAACTTTCTCCTAAAAACTTTTTGGGGCTTTTTTAAATAAAAGAGATTGTGATTGGAGAAATAAATGAGGATTTTAATTTTTTTTCTGTTTTTTTCTAGGTTTTATAAGAATAAAAAGCATTAGCAAGGTTGTTATCCCTCCTGTTAGAGGCAAAAGGATAAGCATCTTAATTTGTCCTGCATCAGTGGTCTTACTATATTTTTTTATGCTCCTGTCCTTCAGTTGTCCAAGTTGCTTGTCAGCAGAAGTGTTAGCTTGGTGCCAGGGATATTAGCAATATCCTTGTGTTTTCGATACCTAAGTACTGCTCTTGTCATCTAACAGGTTCATACCAGAGCCATCCAAAGACACTGTATTGGTGCAGTGCTGTAGCTTAGCCGTGCTAAGTATGGATCAGGTCTTGTTTGCTGTCTGTTTTATTTATTATTTCTTTTACCTGCCTATTAATTGCACAGGAATGTTGAGAACTAGTATTTGTATCATCTAAATGAGGTTACCACTGTAAGCTGATACACGCATGCTCACCAACCCTGTATATTACCAAGTTGAATATTCTATATATGACAAACATAGTTTCATATGTCACTAGTCCAGATGGGCATGTTTTAGTAAAGCTGTCTTCTGGAAAGTGAGAGTAGGAGCTGAGGTATCTTGAACATAAAAAAATCTTGTGCCTGCTTGCTCTAGAGGCCACTTTTCATATACCACCCACGTGGTTTCACTTGGGTTGTATTCTGGTACTTGGGTCAAACCTTCCCCAGTTTCCTCACCACAGTTACTTGTTTAGACTTGTATAAAAGTATTGTCTGCTTATATTTTTTCCAGTATCTAAATCTCTCACTACTTAATGTAGATTTTGGGTAGTACTTTACAGGAGTGCCATGCCATTCTCTGCCAGTGACTGTAAGTAAGTAGCTTATGGCCGTGTGATACTGGCCTCTTAAAGTAATGGCACAACAGTGTTTTCTTAGCTCCTACAGTCTGTAAGCTACTCATTCCCAGGTTTGATGACACCATTTGAAGGTACTAGTTCTAGTACTATCAGTAGTATCTGTAGACAGCCTGGTTGCATATATAGGGGCCTGGTATCTCAGGCTTATGCAAGAGTAACCGGCTATTTTGATGACTAGAACACTTCATTAACGTGTGAATCTTATTCTGTTGGATATTTCCTTGCACTGCTCTGAGGTGCTGACTGGACACGTTCAGCTGGGCAAAAACCCATTCATAGTTTGCCAGTCCAAACTTCCTGAGCTGTCCTTGCCATTCAAGATGGGTGAGATAGAATTTCAGTCTGTGATCTTCTTGAGCATCCTGCCATGCTAACAGGTTGCCAAACTTTATTATATTCACTGCACAGAATAGTAGTTTTGTTTGTTTAGCTTTACCCTGTCACTTCTTGTCTCAGTGTTCTTTACCCATGGACAAGCTCCGTGGAATTACCGCTTTAGATCCATCTCAGTTCTGTTGTATTCTCTGGTGAAAACCCTGAGATGGTGAATACAGCCCAAATAGCTGTCTGCAGAAGGAAAGTCTGCCAAAATCTGTCATGGGTGTGCAAACATTTGCTATTTTTTCCAAAGGGTACTGACCCAGTGCCTTCCTAATGTACCAGGCAGTAGAAATTTGTATGATTCTCCACACACACATTTTTCCTTTATAGGTAGTGGAAAATATCTCTTCTCACGTATTTATCTTTTTAACTGAATTATAAGTAGAGAATTTTACATTCTTTTTCTCTAATTATTTGATGATTAGTGAATACATCCAATCTTTTTCTGCTCTTCTTATTCCATGATTTTCAGAGTAATAAGCCAATCTAAGCCCCTTTTTAGCCTCTGCCCTTGAACAAGGAGAACTTCCTTATATATTCAGAATATACTCCGAAGAGTTCCTCAGTTGTTTTGGTCCCATGCTCTGTCGGTAAGTATGCCTCTCTAGAAAGAGTGATAGCCTGATGTATTTTTTTCTTACGTAAGTTCTTTTTTATGAAGTACCATTGCAAGTTTTATCATTCCTCTTTTTTTATTTATCAAATGTGTAATTTAATAATGATCTCCTATCACTGTAAACTCCCGAGTTTTCCTGAGCTTAAAATGAGTAAGTGTTCCGTGTGTTTTCAGGTTTAATTCATTCATGAAAATCGATGCAATACTCCTGGCTAAATCAGAAGACCTCTCATTGACCATGGGTTAAGTGTGTGCCAGTAGGCAGTTGCTGTCCATCAGCTGATATGCAATAACTTGTTACTTTGCAGTCATTTCCTGTGTGTTTTTGTTCTTGCTTTCCTGGAAGGGTTTTGGTTTTTTTTTCACATTCAAGCTAAGACTTTAAAATAGCAGAAGAATCCATCTGAGATTTTACAACAACACCCAGCACATTCAGTGGATGTCTTTCATGGTTAGGGCTAAGAGAAGGTACAGCATTCAAGAAACAGCTGATTTTGTATTGGACAGTGTGCAAATGTAATTAAGAGAACCTTAATGCATAATTTCATGAAGCCTTAGTAATTTACTGTTGTTAGTCTGGTTTGTGTGCATATGCATGGGGGGGGGGGAAGAGGATTTAAAATGTTTTTACAAAGGCATCATAAATGATATTACCTATATGATGTACATTACCAGATTTTAGTACTGTGCAGAACAACAGAAGCTTCGTATTTGTCTTTTCTTTACCAAAGGAGCAGAAACTTCTATCATAAGCATTACCCATTTTATATTTTTTTCTCTATATTTTGCTGAAAAGGAAGAAAAATATGCTGCTGCCTGACCAGTTTTAAACCTTGTATGGATTTTTATTTTAGTTACATGTATGAATTGTTAATAATATGCTACTGTTTCATTTAGAGCTAAAAAAAAATTCAAGGATGGTGCTACAACATTAAATTGGGTTGTAATAAAAACAACCATTCTTTAGGAACATAAATGTAGCATAAAAAGTAACTAAAAAGGAAGAGAGTGTTTCTGGCAGGCTCACTTTATTCAGCTGCTCCTGAAATAGCTTTGTTTGCCAAAATCCACTCAAGTGTTTTTTTCAGTAAGTAATCCCTTGTTGTGATGGAAAGTAAAGCATCATCTGTACCTCTTTTATCACTAATGCTAAAGGAAAGGAGTAGATTTGTTCACTGATGAGCATGTTGTTATTGCAATTTTTAATGTCTTAACTCACAGCTTGCTCTTAGCAGTTTATTTAAAAGATAAAACCACTACCTTATTGTCACAGAGGTTGACGTGTCAGATGCACTCTGGCTGTTGAATCACTCCACCGCCTTTACTCCAGGGCAGCCCTAATATAGTCCTGCTTCCCTTCTTTACTAAAGCAAACTTTGTCTTAGATCTAGTTTTCTGGAAAGAAAATTTATTTCTTTTTGTATCAGTTATAAATGAAGTTGAACGCTAGGGGAAGTGTGTGTAAATAAGGAAAAATGAATGTATGCCAGCTGCTCTCTTTCATTCCTAATATGATTTCTAGAATTGATGCTGTTTTCTCTTTATGATGCAAGAATGTTAACTAATGCTTTGACCAGGAACCCTTTTTCTAAGACATCTGAGCATTCTGCAAATATTTGAAACACTTCAAACTCGGGCACTGATCTCTGAGCATGCACTGGGCTCTCTCAGAACTAGGAGGAGGATAGACTTCTCTGTTGTAAAAGAATCAAGATCACAGTAGGGTCCTGCTCTTACCTTCTCCTCCACATAGCATCTGTAGCTGAAAATTACTCCTCTCTGAGAGCTGTCTCACATCCTCTGGGATGATGAAACTTATGCCTCAAGTCAAAAGCTGTTAAGGAGTCTGTTCTGTTCTTATTGTGTTTATTAACATCTCTGCAAACTAAGGCCAGAGTGTGAGTTTGAGTACTATCACAAATCACCTCTGCTGATGAATTACTGGCGTCCCCACAACATAGGTTTGGCTGATGCCTTTGAGGCATTCCCTGAGCCTAGCTCATGTGGATAGGACAGCACAAGGGACTGTGTGCAGAATTCATACAGATTGGTCTACCAGGATTGAGTGGGAAGGTCTAGCTGGATGGACGTGAATGTGCTACTTGGCTCTCCAAGCCCATGAATGGTCCTGAAATGTTGTATTTATGACTCTGCACATAGCCACACAGTCCATTCCACAGCATTAGAACGGATTAGAAGTTTCCTGAAGAAGAGGCCATTTAAGTGGAAACATGTATTTCATCTGTTACTCTGGTCCCTTCAGGAGCCCTTCTGACAGCAGCAGAGCTGGCTAAAACTGGTGTTCTCCTTGCTTTTCGTTAGACATTAGTCCATGTTCTCAATTAAATTCAACGACTAGCAATCTCTTCATCACTACTAGAAATCACTACAGCCTGTACAAACGATAGCTTTTCAATGTGTTGTCCATCCTTGTGGTGTTAAGAAAAGTACTACCTGTCATAACAACTGGGCTGAAAAACCTTTAGCATCAGCACAATGTTTGGAAAGTTTTCTTGCATAGGTTATAAGTCCCACAGTGAACAGAAAACCCTCACTCCTGTACATGATGCTATCTTTATAATAAAAAACTTGGTGTGACCAGTACAGAATTTTTCATCTAAATGGATCCCACGAGTGTGATGCGTATGGTGTACGTGTGTCAGGGATGCAAACATTTATTTCATACACATACACAATTGTATTAGGTTCCTAAATTAGTTACAGCACTATCGGCAAAAGACACCGGCTTTGTAATAAGGTTTGTGTGCATAGTGGAACCATTTTAGAAATTGAGAGGTCTGTTTCAAAATAAAGCTAAGTGGAGAAAGTCATACAAGCTTCCCTTTGCTCAAGTGTGGAGTTTTCCAATCAGGACAGGCCAGTTTCCAAGCCACCATTTCACCCTCGGCTCTTTGCCATGCTGTGTGCCAGTTTGTGTGGCTCGGCTTCCTCCAGAGGCAGTGCCAGGCTCTGATTTTGCAGTTCAGGTGTGATCAAATCCCTTGTATTGGGGCTTGCACAAAGACCAGGAAAACTCTCTACATGTTCTGTCAAACACTGCAGTTGGTAGTTTCAGCATGTTATGGTTGAGCTGATCATAGCACAAAAGAACTGGGCACAAGGGGGTGCAAGATCCTCTCAGCTCCTGGTTTTTCTCCTTAAAACCTGCAGCATTGAGCTTGTCTCTCTGACAGGGGGATAGTGGATGGGTAAGTATGCTATATAGCAAGGGTTTGTGGAGGGCTCAAAAACTGCTTACAGGTGTTGGGACTTAAAGCCTAATCTCTGGTAAAGTACACACCACCTTCCATTTCTACATCACAGAACCTGTCTGTCAGCAGTGAAAAAACAGGGAGGCTGACCCACAGAAAGGTTTGGAGGTTGTTCACCCAGTGTCACCTGCTGTGTCAGTGACAGCAGAGCTAGGATGAGAAACTTACTCTTTTGAGTTCAGGATGTGCTTGTTTGGGGCTGTGATTCCCACAGAGAGACTCCTGAGGGCAGCTGCCTGGTTGGGGGAGGTATAGCACCTCAGTATTTTCAGTTGTAAATTTGATCACGTGTCTTTGTGTGGCTCAGAAAAAATAACCACTCTCCATTAACCAGGTCTGTGTGATGTGTGATGCTGACCTGTAGGAGGACAACCTGGCCCTTTGGGAGAGTCATTCTTGAGCCACCTCTCCTCCTCCTGTCACACATTTGTGCCTGTCTTCATAACTTGTCTCTGCATCTTTCTCCCCTTTTTGCCTTTTTTTTTTTGTTCCCTTCAGTAGCTTCCAGTTCTCTGCTCACTGTCAAGGGGTTTTGCTCTTACCTTTCTTCTGTTCCCTCCCTCATGTAAAGAAAGGTATGACTGAGGCTGCCAGGCCAGGTGTCTTTCTTTTGCCTTTCAACTTCACACCTTCCCACATGCACACCACTAAAATTAATGGAAGGGAGTGGAAACAGGCACCTTTCATAAATAATGCTTCAGCTCTCTGCAGCCTCCAAGTACAGGTGCCTGATTTAGTTGCAGGATGGGCCAAAGTGCAGACTTGCTCATGCACGTTCACCCTTGCACCAGCGCACCGTGTCTCCTGCCTCTACTGGACATGGGTCAGCAGCTGGCAGCACAGCAAGTTCTGGCCTTCAGTATACTCACATTTGGCCTTACAGAAATGTGAAGATGAAATCTAACGTGCAAGCAGAACAGAAGAGAAAGTTTGTTTCCTCCAGAAACAAGGAAAAATAAAAGATCCTTGCTGTCCCCTCAACACATCCTCTTCAACACTGAAAGCAGCACTAAAATCTTTCAAGGTAAAATGTGACAAAACCAGCATCCCTGCGTAGACATTAATTTCATGGGCAGCACTGAAGGATTTTTCCCAGTTTGTGAAAACTTATAAAACCCTGCCTCAAAATGCACCTCTCATTTAATAGGCTTAGTACTCTTCCCTTCTATGAAGCATCTAGATTGTATAGCGTTTCACTGGCTCTTTTGCTGTAGGTTTTGAACCTTAAATTGGGATTCACCATTATATTTATAAAAAGGAGAAAAAGTGAAAATGCAATACAGGTGTGCTGGCGACAGACCAGAAGAAGGACCTAGAGCACAGCTGCATACTAAAACTAGTAGTTTTTTTCTGGCTGGTTCAAATAGTCTTCACATAAAGGGGAATTCTAGCTCTGAAGGGTTTGTAAGCAATAGGAGTATTTACAGTAGATTTTTACACGCTGTAGTTAATGCATTTGGTTAGCAACATAGAATTTTGGAAGGTAGCATACTCTCACCATAAGTCATAAGGCAAATTCCGTACTACTTACTAGGTAATGTAAATCATTGGTTTTTTTTGCTTTCTTTTTTTCCTAAAGATGCAGTTCATTTTAAAATTAGCAGCAATTTTTAACTAAGCAAAAGTTACAAATAAAAGTTTCTGAACCTTGTTTACAGGTTGGGTTGTTGAGACAGCTTTGCTGACTTTGAGGTGCATTTATTTCTGTTCATATGAACAACAGCAGTTTTCTGGACATTTTTAGTCTGAAAATACCTAAAGAGGGTTGGGGTTTTTTTTTATGTCAAAGATTTTTTAAATAAAGAACAGATACCTGCAATTAATTTTTGCTCTGGTGCTTTTTTCCCTTCAGGTTTTATGGCAGGCATTCAGAGGAACCCCCAGATGTCACAGTATGGACCTCAGCAAACTGGACCTTCCATGTCACCACACCCATCACCTGGAGGCCAAGTGCATCCTGGAATCGGTAGCTTTCAGCAGAGTAATTCAAGTGGTACTTATGGGCCTCAGATGAGCCAGTATGGACCACAAGGTAAAAGGCTTGCTGGTAATACAAATGGTAGCTTATATGTACATATATATTAAAGTATATATATATATGTATCATATATGTAGGTAGGTGTGTGATTTCTTAAAAAGAAAATAAGAAAACAAGCAAACATAACACTCTCCCTAAAAAAAAAAACCCTAAAACAAAACTTCATCCAGAGGTGGAGCTGCGCCTTCTGGAAGAAGCTGCTTCTGTTATTAGCCTCTTTCTTTGTATAAAAATAGTGACTTTAAATTGGGCAAGGAAATGATGAATCTGTTGTATTGCAAGGGCCATTTGTCTCAGAGGCCAAGCATGTCATCTCTGCAGTGAGGCCACATTTGACCAAGCATGGAATAAGGGTCACACCACCAATCCCAAAATAGGACTTCTTTTCTTAGATGAAATGCAGTGAAGACCAATATGAAATCGTGTGGTGACTGTGAGGGTTGAAGTCTTCTAACAAACATAATAGTACAGCGGCGACTGTGGAAATATAATATTGAGCTCTAATTCATACAGTTTGTGAATCTTAACTAACCCTACAGACTGAAAGAGACAGTTCCTTTTATTTTGCTTGTTTGATGGAATTGTTGGAGGATTAAGCCAAAAATAGAATACACGGTTTCGGCCCCTGGACAGCCTTAAACTTGTCTACTGTTTTGCCTTCAATGGATAACCTTTATCAAATATGCATCTGTTTAGAGGTTTAATGAAGTTGAAGTCAAGCCATAGGATAAGGGACAGTATTTTCTTTAGAGGTACATGAGTAAGCTTTTCTTTGCCAGTAAAAAAAAGTAGTAGTTAAGTGCCAGCTGCTGTTGCTTTCTTACTTAAAATTCTCAGGAAGGACTGGAGCCAGAAGCTGGAGATTCCGTAAGGGCTTTATGGCTTGCCCATGCTAGTAAGGATGATAACTTTAGTCTCCAGAGTTTTTGAGAACTAGTTCTGATGTTTGTTTGCAGGGACCTTTACTGCCCTGCACGTTGTTCCTTTCTGTTTCATCTCTGGGTAGCGTTTGTTGTAGTGTTTTGAGCACAGGGCTACAAGCCAAGATTTCACAGTTTCTAATTTTGGCTCTGCCTTTTGCATCATCTTTCAACATAGGCAAGTAGACTCATTTCTCTGCTTCTCCTTCCTTGACTGTAAAATGGGGCTAGTAATGCCTTATAGCCATGTGTGAAGATTAATTGCCTAACTCTAGTTGACTGGTACTTTCCTTTTATTTGGAAAGCATTTTGTGGCCATAAAATGCCATCCAAGTGCTTATTTTTATCTGCACAGTGAGCGGCTAGCTTAACTGGTAAAAATCCAGTGGATTTATGATGTGCTATCCTGACTTCCAGCTGTACCACTGCTGCTGAGATTCCGAACCATGGGAATAGTGGGTGTCAAGTGTAGTAAAACATTAGCCATCCACACTGATTGAATGGAAACGGTTTTGTACTAAATCAATGCATTTAAGTAACATGACGAATACTACTTTCGTTTTTGCTTGAGTTCAGCAGTTCTTTTCCTCCCTCTGTGATGAAAGTGCCTATGTAATGATTTTATGGGTCACAGTCAGGAAGAAACATCTATTAAAAAGTGAACTTGAGGGGCAAGAAGAAAATGAGCATCATTGTCATTAACAGACCATTTCAGAAGGGCCTGGTGAATAGTGTGATGGATGAAAAGCCTGTTCTTCTGCCAGCTCTTGGAGAATACTGGTAATCCTGTGCACTGGTCATCATAAAATTAGGGCCTTGCAGACTTTTCAGCTCTACAGGTACCAATTAGAGCAGAAGGATACTACATTTTCACCAGGCTAAAGTGACCATTAATAAAATCTGGGGATGAAAGTGGTGATATTTCAAAGTCATGTATTTACATGGATTCAAGTTTTTAAATAGCATTTTTCATTTTTAATGAAAGCAATCTGTAATTGCAACTCTTAACATACCCTCTTACAAAGCACAATTATACGCCAGCAATGATGAATATATAATAATGTTACACTATTTACCCTTTATTACCAGAATAACAAACATATTACAAATTACTTGGGTTGCAACCAAGTTCTTAAATTATTACATTAAATAGTTGTCAAGGATTTTATTTGCTTTCCATGTTTTTTCACATGGGCCTTCCTCCAGAATATTGTTAAGCACGGGCTGAGTTTGACAGGACCACTTGTATTTTTATATACGTGTCAGAGTATTCTGTGACACTGAGCTTTCAGTTTGAATGCTATATTTCTCTATGTGCTGTCATGAAAGCTGTTTCTCAAGGCTAGTGTTCTTTCTCTGCAGTGGAATGGCACACTGTAATAAAGACTGCACCAGTAAGTTTGGGTTGGAGGAATTAGCCTCCAGTTCACAAGAGCAGAATGATCCATTTCATGCATATGGTTGATTTATTTGGTTTTCATGGGTTTACATGGTGCTTAGATCTATAATAAGACTAGGATATATTTTCCCAGGAAGTTCTGTACTGGGGACCTAGCCTAATCCTTTGAAACCATTCCCTACAAAAATAAAAAATGGTTTTGGCTCCATACTTCTGTGTCTGTGATACAGCATGCAGTTACAGAACATTAGTTTTAATTTTGTATTAAATCCCAGTATTTGCCTGTACGCAGATTAAAAAAAAAAAAAAAAAAAAAGAAAAAACAGAGAGAGAATGGAAGTTGTTACTGAAAGAAATAGTCTCTTTGGTTTGTATTTGGACAGCATCTAGCTTGGTGGCTAATGAACCTCTGGTCTGTGACCTGGGCATCATAACTGCTGCCACAGCAAAATGTCCCTTAAGTGTACTCTGGAGAGCAGTCAGATGCTATAGTCAGTTTGATCTTTTAAGACTAGGGAAGAGAAAAGCTTCCTGTTGATCAGTAAAATGTGTCAGAAATGCATCCCATCTCCCTAACTTTTTCTACTTGATTCAGCAGAAAAACTGCTCTGTTTGGGTATAACAGAGAAGCCACAAGCTGAGAATTCCACAGTAAGTTAACCCGCCTTTTGTTTGTGGTGAGGTAACATGATTTGTGCTTTGTAACTTTCAATGCTGGACTCATTTCACAAAAGCACTTTGCTACTTAGGTTCCACTGATTTTAATCCAAGATTTTAATCGAAGTGGTAGCATCTTAAGGATGAAATGCCCTAGATATCTCAGCCCACACATGCAACAGCTTGTGGAGTTAAGACTTAAATACCAACTGTATCTGCCAAAGTCTCCTTTGTTAAATAGTTTTGGTGGAATTCAGAACAATGCATTTTAATGTTCTGTATGAAAAAAACTTGATGGTTAAGTGCACGTGTACAAAATTCTAAAATGACTTTAAGATGCTATTTTTAATACTGTGAATATGACCCATTCCTGTAGAGAGCAAAATTAGCAGGTAGTTCTCAGACTTCCCTCTTTTCAGCTTGCCTAGAAATGGCAAGATATCAGAGCACTCTGTTCAGCGGACCTGGACAAAGTGGACCAGAGTTTCACCAGGAAGTATGAACATCTGTCTTTGGCAGGTTGTTATTAGGCTTTTTTATATTTTATCTTCATTACCCTTTTTTTTTTCTTTCTTTCTTCACAGTTCCAGTTACTGCTTTGTTTTTTTCTCATGCATTTGAGATGTCGTCTCTCTGGCTACAGTTCTGCTCTGCCAAGGGGGAGTTGGAATCAAAAATCTCTTGGATATGGAGGGGAGGAGTTGTTCAGTAGTATTGTACAGCCGCTGTTGCCAGGCTTGTACCCACTTGAAAAGTGTGGGCTTTTGGACTTGGCTGCCTGACACGTCCAGCTGATGTGGGCTGGCCTAGCATCTGCTGCATTCATTGTGTTTAATGCTGCATCCATCTGCTTTCTGTCAAAGCCACTGCCAACAAATTACTAATCTATTAGAGAAACATGGAAATAAGATTGCACTCCTCATTCCTGGCAATTCCTCTTGTATTTTGCTTGGCTTTTATTTTGCCCTTTTTTGGGTTTTTTTTTGTTTTTTTTTTCTTTTTTTTGTTTGTTTGTTTTGTTTGTTTGTTTGTTTGTTTTTTGTTTTGGTTTTGGTTTTTTTGGGTGGTCTGGGAAAGGTATAAGAATAGCTAGTACTTGAAGTATTGAGGAAATGCTTAGGGAAAAAAGAAACATGGAAGAAAACATTGAAACTTGTTTTCCTTACTGAAAAGATACTACTTCCCTGTGCTCTTGGATGTGTATCCCTGGAGATGAATGATTATGAGCTATTTTAACTGAGCCACATATTTTTATGGAGAAGATTCCACTGTTTTTTCAGTGTTGCGCTGACACTGGAAAAGCCAAAGCATGAAAGAAGAGATTCTTTGTCCCAATTCAGAATAGTATCAAAACAGCAATAGTATTTAGCATTGGTGTTTGCTCCTCCAAGCATGCTGCTGAATTGTACTTTATAGACCCTAAATGACAAAACAAATTGGCTTTGTTTAAATTGGACTGACAGTAGCTCCCAGTGGTTATGGATATCAAGTCTGCTAGTCTAGGGAAGGAATTTACTTCACTTTGGGAATCAGTGTTGCTAATAGCATGTACATAAAATGTGTTAATAGTTTGTGTGTAGTCTTTGAGTGCACATACACACTATCTTGCTGCATTACATTTTTCTTGCACAAAACAACTGGGAAACCAAAGCAACACTGGAGTTGTCTGTTACACCTTTAACACTAAGCAGTGCAGTATGAAACTAGCTAATCCTTCAGTTTGTGGTCACATACACTGAATCAGAAGCGTAGTCTCAGCAACCAAAATTCTGGCTTGGGGCGATGGCTCACTGAACAGAAAATAGCCAGCTGCCAGAGGCCAAGCCTAGAAGAGGAGAAGCGACAGGGTAGTCTAAAGTCAGCATAAAGCTGAATCTGGAGCCTTTCATCTCTGTTGAACCACATATTTGGGATATTTCTGTGAAGATCCTTAGGCAGAATCTTGGGTTTTGACCAGAAGAGAATTGTTGCTTCATTTCCTTGCAAAGCGTAGGTCTCACATGTTCTTGCTGGGGAGAGCTTGCAGCAGAGTGAGTCGGTTACTGGGTAGGGAGGAGAGGAGGATTAGCCAAAGCACAGCAGCAGGATGGTATGAATTAATCATATGTGCGTTCAAATGGTGGATGAATATATTTTTTTTAAATACAAACAGGAGTTGCATGCCACCAACTCCACTGCCTGGTAGCTGAGGCCTGAGGAGAGACGTGGCTGATCTCCATGTTCAAAGGAAGAGTCCAAGGGCTGCTGCCTTTGAACAACCGTGGGAATATCTGAGAGTAGTCAGGAAACTGTGCTCTGTGGCATCCCACAGGGAAGGAATGGGTCGTGTTTCCGCTAATCTGCATGAGATGGAAATAAAGACAAGTCGAAGCTGATGACTGAAGTAGTGTAATGTGATCCATTTCCTAAAATACTTTCTATCATATCTTTACTGTTTTTTTTTTCCTTCCTCTTTCTCATGCTGCTTGGGTTTGTTTCTAACACTGAATAGTGTACACTCACTTCTTGACCTTTCAACGTGATAGGGAAATCGGCACTCAAATGAGTTAAGCTGCTGCAAGTGGAGCAGTTTGCTCTAGTGATGACGTAGATTGGAGTCAGCCACATTTTCATGCCATCCCCCATAAGGCACCTGTTCATATTAGCATCTTTGTAATACTGCTGATTACTCCAGGAATGCTAGTTTACCTAGAGGTGTGCTGTAAGCTACCACCCCTTCTGCTAGCATAGTCAAACGTTGAACTTACCAGGAAGGTACGGTAGGGCAGGAAGGAGCAGGAATGTTTCTTGAGGCCTGGCACCCATCCTCACTGGTCCATGCCAAAGCACCTCTGACACAAATGGCAGAGCGGTTCAGAGCAACAAGCCAGTGAGAATAGTCTGTTGCTGAAATTGCAGGAAGATGAAGAATGAGAACATGAAATTACAAAAACAAGATGCTCCCTTGAGCTTATGTAATGGGTTTCTTACATGCCATGTATTCTTTACTGCATAAGGCGGTTTTGTACTTTGTGCTGTGTTGTTAACCCTCTGGAGGCTGTGCTTTTCTGTCTTTCCTCTCATCCCATGACATTTAATAGGGACAAAATGTTTAAGGGCACATTAAAATCAGGTTCATAGGGTCATTCTGGTTGTTAGGGTGCTCAGGAATTGTTCTTGGCTGACCTTGTATTCACATCAGGGTCAGATAGAAGATCAGAGCAGGTTACTCAATGGCATTATCCAACTGGGTCTTGAAAATCTCTAAGGAGGGGATCTGCACAAGTTCTTCGGGCAGCTTGTTCGACTGTGTCCTCATGGTGAAAAAGTTGTTCTGACTTTGAGGCCAGCGGGGTTCACTTTAGTTCACATGTGTTAAGTTCTACAGCTGCTTGCTTACTCAATAGATACATTTGCTCAAAAGTATGACGTTTTTCTCTGTGTTTTTTATCATTTTGTTCAGGAAACTACTCCAGGCCACCAACGTACAGCGGCGTACCCAGCACAAGTTACAGTGGCCCAGGACCTGGCATGGGTATAAATGCCAACAGTCAGATGCATGGACAGGGGCCAAGCCAGCCTTGTGGTACCATGCCCCTGGGACGGATGCCATCAGCTGGGATGCAAAGCAGACCATTTCCTGGAAACATGAGCAGTATGACCCCCAATTCTCCTGGCATGTCTCAGCAGGGGGGCCCTGGGATGGGCCCACCCATGCCAACAGTGAACCGTAAGGCACAGGAGGCAGCTGCTGCAGTGATGCAGGCTGCTGCAAACTCCGCTCAGAGCAGGTATGCATCCAGGTGAAAGGAGTTTAAATGAGTAGGAGTGTTTTTTCTTGCCGTTTCTGAAGTAGCGGCACTGCAGAGGTGTCAGCATATGCATTTATACATGTTGTATTAGTGTCCTTATCTCTGGAAGGAGATAAGGTGTGGAAAGAATACTTTTTCCTTCAGTGTAAGGGGAAAGCATGCTGTCATGTGTTTGAATTATCCTCTCAAAAAGCAGCTGTGACAATGGAGATGATGACCACTTCCGGTTTGGTTCTTGGCATTGTAGGCTTTTGGAAAAGGCACAGGTTTGCAGTGAATTAGGAGTTGAAAACAACCCTTCTGCAACTTAAAATTGATTAGCTGGATATATATTTTCTCTCTCCAGTAGGAAAAGGACAAATGTATCCTTGGCTACTTGCCCCTGACAGACAGTAGGGAAGCTGATGAAGCTCCCCATCAGATCTTGCATTTAGTGCTCACATTGTGAGCAGCAGTGCTAATCGCAGTTCTCTTCTATGGGATGGCATGCAGAGGGGAAGAGGGAGGCAGGCTGAGGGGAGCAGCTGGAGGGGAAAGGCAAAAGGAGGCCTAAAAGCAATCCTTAGTTACCTGGAGTTGATAACTGCCACTTATGCATCCCTAAGAGAGAACTTGTACACAGGACTGTAGAGGTTGGAGCCATCATCTGTCATTTTGTCTCCTCTTTAGGCACCGTAACTGCATGTTGCCATTTGTGTATGGATTTTTGGCAAAGACACTTTTCTGTCCATGGTTACTCTTAAGATGCCTGAATACTTGCAATGAAATCATATTTTCTGGGAATTTTTTTGAGATGAAGTCATTTCCACATTTCTCTGGATGTATTTAATATATAAATAACTCCTGATGTATTTATTATCTTTTATCTGTTACAAGAAGTTCCATTACATTTGAAAATTACACAAAGCTGCTTGCGCTGTTCTGGTGAGCAAGTTTGTCTGTGTATATTTAGCGTCTCGCATTTATTTATACAAAAGCATACACAGATGCACATACATGCATACAGGTATTTACCATTCAAGACCAGTGTTTGCAGATGCTAGAGTTGCTCTAATTCCAAGATACAATGTAAAAGTAGAAATGGAAAGCTAATGTGTCCCTGTTGCTTATTTTGTGAGGTTGGGAGGCAGGTGCTTCTTGTGGTAAGCAGTAGCAAACTTCTAAAACAGTAACAGTAAATCTGGTGTACTGCCTGTTCTTGTTCAGTAAAATAGAGCCATCCTTCCTTAAAATAGACGGTACTCCAGCAGATACCTGTGAACCAGGATTCTCTTGCTTGTGTTGTTTTTTTAAACAGACCTGTCTACTAGGATTTACAAGTCTGCTACTGTCTGTCTGGTTTAGGCTATTAACTGATGGGACAGGCACAAAGGAATCAATGGGCCATCACTGCAGGTGCAGGAACACTTTCTTTATAATCATAATAAAAGGAAAAGCTTACGTTTGTTGGTCTTGACAGCAAGAAAAGATTTTGTGTTAAGTGGAATGTATTTAGTTTTGATTCAACTTACACCTTGGGCATAGTGTGTGGCATTTGATCAAAAACTAGGTTAAATGATTACCATTTCCATCTCACACCTTCCTCCCAAGTCAGTTTTGTAACAATGCTTTTTGTTTCTAGCTTTGCCTAGGCAAAACTGCAGCATTACAGAGCCTTTCCATCGCATTCTGTCCATTGCAGTGCTCCAGCACCTGGGGAACGTCTAAGCAGTCATCAAATCTCTATTGCAAATATTGGCAAAAAGGCTATTTATAAACTGCAAATTGAGGGAAACCTGTCACACCCCTCTGGTGCCAGGGGGCTGCAAGCGCACTGTTTTCCTCTTTGATCTCAAGTCAGCTGTAGGGATGAAAGCATAATGGCTTTTGGCTATTCCTGCAAGTCCTCCATACTTGCATAGGGAAGAAATATACTTGACAATGATTGATATTTATGATACAGAGCAAATCCAAAGGGGCTGTTCTTCTGTTCTGCTTTAGGCCACCATACATTAGGCACCTGCTTATCCCAGCCACTCTGGGGCTGGCAGATGCCCCGTGTTTTCTTCACAGCACCCTAACTATAGCAGCGCTCAGGCTCCCTTGATGCACCAGCCTGATCGGTATGGGTAGGTAGCAATGTAAACTAGACCTCGTTGGGGTTTTTCTGTTAATGAACATGCCATCTGGCTGATGAAGGAATATAAAAATCATGTGAAATACACACAAGTACTTTCAGCATAGAGGAGATTGAAAGTTTTTGTTTCCTTTTTATTAATGCCACTGTTACAGTAGGATGAAAATCAGCACATTACTCACTCTCATACCTGCATGGCTTTTAAATTGGGTCCATTTCCTGGCTCGGTGAGAAATGAAGAACTTTTATCACTGAGAAGGAATTATTCCTTCTCTCCCTTTCACAGGCATTGTGTTTCTCCATTGTTGGTGTTCTCATCTTGCAGTGGTGCTGTACAACCCCATTGTCTTGACTTGGTGCTAGTATTGTCATTGCTGCCCAGATAGTGAGCTGCAACCCCAAAGTATGCTCCCATTCTGACAGGGGGTGTACTACAGGAATGATAGCAGGGTTTCTTAATGGCATCTTCAAGAAAGTTCTGTTACGCTGTAATTGAGCATGCATGTGTTTCAAAAATTTCAGTTAGTTGCTAGCATAATTTTTAGAAGCACCAAGCATCCAGTGCAAAACATTCACCTGAAATGCAGCTACTCTTCTCTCACCAGTCCTTCACACTGTGATTTCCGTAGCCATATCATAAAACACTGGGAGAAGGTGTCTACAGTGGCTCCCAGCCTGTTTCTCCCTGACAACCAAGCCCAGCTTCACCTGAGATTTCATGGATTTCCCTGCCATCATGTTATTGCAGTTGTTAGCTCTTTAGGAAAATTATGATATCCAAATTACTGCTGCCTTCATGGTTATTAACTAGTTTTAATTACTCATTTTCTCTAGCTGCTTTTGTTTGGATTTTTTCCATACTAACATCATTTGTAAATGTGCATATGAAAAAGTACAAACAAAAAAATAAAATGCAAGTGTACTGATTCTCCTGTTCAAAAGGCAAACATTGTTGAAATGGGAGAACGCTTGCGCCATACTATTTCATCTGGCTGCAAAAACATCCACTCTTTCAATGCCAAAGTGCGTTAATAGTGTCCAGCCTTCTTCTTTGAATGTTGAGTTTCTAAGATTCTGCTGTGGGCTTCAAAATCTGCTGGATATTTATTACTATAAAGCACACTTCTCTGTAGATCTACAAAGAAAATGAAATGGTTGTGTCAGAGTCATGATTACACAGCAGTATTTCTGTACAAGTTGGTTGTGATCCCCTTCAAGGTTGATTTGTTGAATCAGTAACCAAGTGTCAATAAGGGACAGAAATTTATCTTCAGCTGTTAATCCACAGGATCTATCCTTTACCAGCTCTGGAGCCTCATTTAGACATTGAAAGCTGGTTTGCCTCTGCCTTGCCAAGCCACACTAAGCAGCTGTGTAAAATGAATTTAAATGGCATACATTAGAATAAAATCACTTCCACTGGGGCAGAAAATCAGTGTTCGTTAACCGGAGCTGGATGATGAGGATCTGAGTGTCAGCCAGTTATACCTGGGTATCATTCTCAGTGCAGACCACCACTCTTTTAATTAGAGAAGATAAAATCATATAAACAAAAGTGTGGCTGTGGAAGATACTAGGTTTACACCATTAGAATTAGCCTTTGAGCTCACTTTGAGGCATGCTCTGTGTTAAGCTTAGATTAATTTCTACACCTGTGTATCGGCACTGCAATGTAAAAATCTTAAGATGTTCTAGTCTGACTTTTGCACACAGGCCAGTGTTTCCCAGATGATATGTAGCATGTCACACTAAAGAAAAGAAAGGTGTTTTTAAGACCTCTTCATTAAACGAGCACTATCTGTGGTTTCAGGCTATCCCAAGATGCCTATGCAGGTTCTGGATAACAGTTTACAGCAGGCAATGCTAAATAACTAATAACTTGTATAGTAATTCCCCTTATTTTCAGGAAGGCAGTGTGAAGGAACTGCAAAACCTTGTTTTCCTTTTTATATCTGTCTTGGTCTCAGCACTCCCATTGACTGATAAGGCCCGTATGTTGAAGACCTAAGATAGCCTCTGCCAGGTTCTGCTCCTGAAGGTTAGAACCCAGTTAAGGCCTCTGAGGACCAGGTGATCCAAAAAAGAACAAGTCTTTTGTCACATTGCGGTTCTTACAACACAAGTGGCAGGTAAGTATGTGTGTACAGACCTGCAACACAGTAAGCTTGCAGTAAAAGCAAACAATTTAAGCAAATGAGATAGCATAGCATTGATATGAAAGGTAGCAGGTTTAGCCAGTATCTTCCAGTACCAGCCAGTTTTGAGTTCCTCAGTTCCTGCATGCCCAACTTGAAACTTCAGGGCTGTGCTTCACTGTGAGCTTTTGTGTCCAGTATACAATTTTGAGAATTGATTATGAGGTTGACACCTGAAGTCAACAGATGTTTTTAGAGCTAGATGTTCATCATCATCTGCCATGCTCACAGTGAGTGTCATTCTGAGCATGTTATCTTAGCAGTTTAAGGTGTGACTATAGTATGTGGAAAGGTAAAAACATAGTTGTGAAATAGCTGGCTTATGTACTGTTAGCAGCATGGCCTTGGGAAGATGTAGTTTAGTACCATGTGGCTGTAAAGTACACATCCAGCTGGATGCTAAAATGAGCCTCTTGCTGGTGTAACTACAGTTATCGATACCTGAACTAATTACTGTAAAATGAGTTTTGGTGAGCCTACACGAGGAGCAATCCTAGCTTTGAAAGCAGCGTCTTTGACCTCAGTGTGTGTTGTACCTTAATATGATTCTCAGAATTGCATGTTGCAGTTTTGTAAATTAAAGCAATTTTTTTTTTATAGATTGAATGAATTTAGAATTCAGCGTCATTGATTTTAGAGTAGGCAATTTAGACATAGTAGTTTATTAAACTGAGGAATTGGGATCCAGCTTAGCTATTTGTAGCCTCTGGCCATTTTAAATCTTGGTCATTGAGTTTCTGAATTGAGGTGGGTATTTACATTATTGTCCACTGATCCCCATGCCACCTGAGAAATGGTGTTCAATTGCTATAGTAATGTGTGTGTTGCATTGCTTTGACATACATCTAGGCGCTCTAGAATGTAGGTCTTTTTCTGAACTGTTTAGCAGCTGGTTAGCTACCACAGGGTCATCATGGTGAGGTCAGGAGAATTCAGGTAGGTTTTCATTTGGCCCTAAAACTGATCTCGACAAGCTGACTGATAATAGAGAGTTTCTGTTGTACAGAGAAACAGTTACAATTTGTGTAAATAAGTTTGAAATATACATTCTATGTACCTCCTTTTTAGTCTGTGAGTGTGTATACATGCACATGCACACTTCCTCATATGCAGGCAGACTAACCTTCCATCAGCATTTTTCCCCTGCTATATATGTATAATTCATACTCCATGTTGCTGGTGCCAGCAAAGCACTTTTTCTGTATTATTTTCTCCAATAGCAGGGTAATGTAGCACTGCTGATGGACTAGAAGGTACTGGTGAGGAAATATAGTAATGGACACGGTGCATTAAAATGTCAAAAGGAAAAAGAACGAGGCGGAAATGGGGAATAAATTTTTTAAGAAGAATAATAATGTAAGTAAACCCCAGAACTCTTTTAGGTGTTTTACATCCTAGAGCCTGTCATTTCTGTGCAGTATTTTCTAGTCTGGCCCTTTTGATCTTGAAACTTGGGTTTAAAATTCTAATTGTGATTGTAAAAGCTGTAGTTATGTTGCAGAAGACTTGAAGTACTGCAGTAAAACTACAGTCTTTAATTCCTGGAGAGAGTATGTATTTTCCATTGTTTTCCCTTTTCCCCTTAAGCGTGGAGGTGTTCTTCTCTGCTGAGAAGTGCAGTAGAGTGCAGGAAGGTTAAGTACTCATTCAGGTTTCTTTGCTTATTCAAACCGGGCTGCTTCCAGATGAAAGGCTGCCAACTGTGAAATCTCTGAAGTAAACTAGGCTAAGATAGGACTGGTAGCCATAATTGGAGCCAGTGCAGGGATACGTTATCTGTTGCCTTTGAAATAAGCTCCTACCAGAACTGCTGTTCTTGACAGGTCTTTTATTCAATATTCAGTCACAGGGAAGGAGTTACTCCTGTTTGAATTCAGGCCATTCACAATTCTCCAGTCTCAAGGTGTTTCATCATTTCATCTCTACCTTGCTCCTCCCAATATGCCCAGACTTTGGATTTCCTTCAGGAATCCTGATAGATCACCCTGACTTGCTTTCTGTTTTCACTGTTTGAATATCCAGGCCGTACGTTTAGTTCATGAAACTACTTTTAGCTTCCGAAATACAGAAAAAAAGACACATACGGTTTCAGCTGGATCAAGTGGTATTGCTTCTTGGCCTAAATGGCTATGAAGTGTTTCTGTGAACTCCAAATAGCTGCTGTGCTTGCTCCACCTGAGGCTGGCAGAGTTTCAGTAACAGGTGGAATATTTTTTCTCTGAGCCAAGCTTCTGTGTGATTTGAGGGGTTAAAATTCTAAGTATTAATGCCTTCTGTAACTGTAATTTCTAAGGGAGCTATTAACCAGTATTGACATCTTTTTCTTGAAAAGGACCCATGCTTCTTCTGCATGCTTCATGAGAAATAGTAGTTTATGTCAAACTGCTTTTTTTTGAAATGCCACTTCCTTTTCCTGATATTTTGTTTTTTAAAGCAGAACCATATAGAATCATAGAATACTTAGGGTTGGAAAGGAGCGTAAGATCATCTAGTTCCAATCCCCCTGCCATAGACAGGGACGCCTCCCACTAAACCATGCCACCCAGGGCTCTGTCCAACCCGGCCTTGAACACAGCCAGGGGTGGAGCATTCACAACTTCCCTGGGCAGCCCATTCCAGTGCCGCACCACCCTCACAGTAATGAATTTCTTCCTCATATCCAGTCTAAACTTTCCCTGTTTAAGTTTGAACCCGTTACCCCT
The DNA here is from genome assembly GCA_032466535.1 of Forpus xanthops. Lineage (NCBI taxonomy): Eukaryota > Metazoa > Chordata > Aves > Psittaciformes > Psittacidae > Forpus > Forpus xanthops. Next base: position 67,535 of record JASSUY010018618.1, on the reverse strand, counting down.
TGTCCTCTCACTACAGTCCCTAGGCCCCCTTCAGATGTTGGAAGGCTGCTATGAGGTCTCCACGCTGCCTTCTCTTCTCCAGGCTGAACAGCCCCAACTTTCTCACCCTATCTTCATATGGGACGTGCTCCAGTCCCCTGATCATCCTTGTGGCCCTCCTTTGGACTTATTCCAAGAGTTCCATGTCCTTTTTATGTTGAGGCCACCAGAACTGCACACAATACTCCAAGTGAGGTCTCATGAGAGTGGAGCAAAATAGCAGGATCACCTCCCTTGACCTGCTGGTCACATCCCTTTTGATGCAGCCCAGGATACAGTTGGCTTTCTGGGCTGCATGCGCATACTGCCATCTCATGTTCATTTTCTCATCGACCAACACCCCCAAGTCCTTCTCCACAGGGCTGCTCTGAATCTCTTTGACCAACCTGGAGCTGTGCCTGGCATTGCTCTGACCCAGGTGTAGGCCCTTGCACTTGTCATGGTTAAACTTCATCAGGTTGGCATCAGCCCACCTCAAAAGCATGTCAAGGTCCATCTGGATGGCATTCCTTCCCTCCAGCATATCAGCCGAACCACACAGCTTGGTGTCATTGGAAAACTTACTGAGGGCGCACTCAATCCCACTGTCCATGTCACTGACAAGGATGTTGAACAAGACCAGTCCCAACTCTGATCCCCGAGAGACACCCGTTGTTACTGGTCTCCAGCTGGACATTGAGCCATTGAGCACAACTCTTTGCGTGTGGCTATCCAGACAGTTCTTTATCCACCGGGTGGTCCACCTATCAAATTGTTGTCTCTCCCATTTAGAGAGAAGGATGTCATGTGAGACGGTGTCAAATGCTTTGCACAAGTCCAGGTAGATGACATCAACTGCTCTGCCCCTGTCCATCAGTTCCATAGCCCCATCATAGAAGGCCACCAGATATGGCTTTTCTACAGTGTATTAGGAAGGGTGAAGTACAACTTAGATTATATGTATTTATTGTAATAAAGGGAGAGCTGACAGTCACACTTTGTGATGATCTTTTTTTCAATGGGGATGCATTTTATACATGAGCTTGAAATTGCTGATAAAATTATGTAAGGATTGGAAGAAAGGTTACATGCTGAGCTAACCGAAGCCATTTCTTGTAGGAGACTAAGAAAAATACATTTTTATCTGGAATTTTGTCTTACTAAAAGGTAAATCCATCATTCTGGAGCCCTGGATGTCACTAAGCTGCAGAGTTTTTGCAGGCAACCAGCGATCTGGGGAGGCATTTTTTCCTTTCTTTGTTGCTCATCAATCAAGTAGGCTGCTGTATGTTGTTCATGCCATTAGAGATTCACCACAGACCTCAAGAGTCCTACTCCTTTCCTCCTTCAGAGAGTAACCATTCTTAAATTGTGAAAGCAGAAGCATGTTAGGAAGGAAGGGTGATTTTCAGAGTCATGAATGGGAATTTTCATTCATCTGAGAGACAATTCTAATTCAATTATTATTGTGTCAGGATTATTTTGGCTTGATTTGGTTATTTAGGAAAGCTGTTGCCCTCTATGGAAGCGCTCATGATTTTGACGTCAAACTGCGGTATAAGACTCTGTGTAGTGTATTAACATTCCATCTCAGAGTCAGATGTTGTGTAGAAATTCTGTACCTCAAAAGGTGATCTTTAGGGCATTAAGAATGCAGTACTTCATTAGTTGCTACTGTATAATACTAAAGAAAATCAGAAGACTTTAGATTGAGTATTCTTTCTTGGGTGGCAAGAAAATGGATTTTCACACTGCCTGTCTTTTTGCCTATTAGCTGGAAGATCTACTATTTTAAATCACAGCACTAGTCACAAAAAAAAAAAGGAAAAAAAAAAACATCACCGCAATAAGGGCAGCAAAACAATCCCAAACCCCAGGAAAATAGCCATCTGTTTAATGGGACTCATGATGAAAGCTAATTCCATGACTGCTCTATGCGATTAAAATCTCAAAAGGAAAAAGAACAAGGCAGAAATGGGGAATACATTTTTCTAAAAGGAATAATCATATAAATAAAACCCAGAACCCTTTTAGGTGCTTTACATCCTAGAGCCTGTCAGTTTCTATGCAGTATTTTCCAGTCTCACCCTTTTGATCTTGAAACTTGGGTTTAAAATTCTGACTGTGACTAGGCATATAAGTAACCTTGCAAGAATCATATTAAATAGTAACATAACAGCAATAAGATTTTTTTAGCGGTGACCTGCAGTCCCACTAACACACTGAATACCTGTTGCAGTTGTCACAGTAGGTTTTCAGGCATCCTCTGAGCCAAAGATGAGGAGCCATCTGAAACCATGCTGACCTGTGCACCATATTGCTCTTGTGAAACTGTCCAGAGTGCCAAAGTGCTGAGATTGAGGGTAATAATGATAGTAATAATGTTGATAAACATATAACATCTTTGGGCTATTGGGCAAAGATAGGTAAGAGAAAATGTGTCTGTTGGGAAATCCCTCTGGAGAGCTTCCTGGCCATGCTGCTGCACATACACAGTTGCATTCAGTGTGCTGTCAGCCAGATGACATTTTACTATGAAAAGATACACTGAAGAGCTGGCATGAAACAATCAGGATTTTGTTAGATTTTCAGTTGGTTGCCAGCACAGTGAGCTCCATGGAGCTGCAGCAAGTGCTCAGAAATTGTGCAGTGAGCTCCATGGAGCTGCAGCAGTGCTCAGAAATTGTGTGGGGACGTGACTGAACGTGGTAAGACCTTTGTGAAAGGCAGCACGAGATCCACATCCCATGGTGGAAGAGGACAGAGCTTAGGGGTTGAGCCTCTTACGAGGCAGTGCCCTACCTTAGGACTTTGCATCAGTGAAACACTCAGTGTGTCGTTAGCTTCCTGTAGCTTTTTAGCACCACACTTTGGTGACCTCCCAGCTGTTCATGCGCTGGAAACAGACTCTTACCCACTTAAAAGTGATCATTCTGGGAGAGAGTTCATAGAGCCTTCCGACTTTTTAATACAGCTATTTATAAACATGCACAAAAATAGGAGGTGCATAGTGAACGAGTCGTATGAGTCATTCCCATTTTGATATCAAGTCACACAAGGCTAAGATCACCGGTTCAGATTGACAGCATCATGCCACATAGGGCAAATTTCTTTTTTCACTACAAACCCAGTTCATGCATTCTCCTGCTTGCCAAACAGATTACTGCAGCACTCTTTCACCCATCACACACTCCACTTGGGCTACGAAATGTAACTCGTCAGTGCTCAGATATTATGTCTGATAGGGAGAGTGCGCAAGCAGCTGCTGTTAGTGCTGCTGTTTAAATCCACATTGTCAGGAAGGTAAGCAGGGGTCACTAAGAGTAGAGCTTCGATGGTATTACAAGCCATTTGACTTGGCCTACTTTTCAGTAGTCCAGTGTTTTCTGTCACACAGCATTATTTTGTATTTATCCAGTAGAGGTTGCACTGAGTACAAAGGGCTTTGTTCTTACACAAATAAATTCAGGTACAGAGGTCTGGTTGCAATAAAGGCATTTCGTGGAATCCTTGTGGGTTTGAAGACTGATGACCAAATGCAGTGGTCACCATGAAATTCAAACAAAAAAAAACCTTCCGCTAACACAATAGGAGCTTTATAAAAACAAAATTAAATCACTGCAACCTAAAAAAATAAACTAACAAAAGCCAAACAAAAAAAAACCTACAGTATTTCACTAAATATCCTTCTTGTTTTTCACACCCTTATATCATTAGGGTCAAATGAAGTTAAGGGTTTATTTTTCTGCGGGCTTGTGCAGTGTTTTCCTCACTGTATTCAACTATGTTGTTGAATTCTTCATTACTATTCTTGGGTCTCTTCCTCAGCTTTTGTTATCTGTAAAATGGGATAGGGAGATTTATTCTGATCTCAGCATGCATTCCATAGTACAAAATGCTGTGTAGTTGTGTTGTTATTAGTATCAATGCTTACGAATACTCATGTGCCTCCTACATTGCTGTTCCAGTGTATGGTGCAGTGTGACATTCCTGCATTTTATTGGGCTTTAAATGACAACCAAGTAGGTAGCCCATCAGGCAGATGTTTTCACTGGAAATACGGTTAGTGTGGTTGAAAACAGCAAGTTTTTGTGGCTGCTTTTCTGAGGGGCTGAGCATTGAATCAGCCTGGTGGGTACAACTTAAGTTTCTTTTCCCTCCTTAGTTGTTTCTTAGTGAAATCTGAGTAATGGTGATGATTCTAAAGGCACAAATATTTGTGTAATCAGAAGAAAAAGAAAATATTTAGAAAGGCTATTTCTGTTATTCTTCCAGAAAGTATCTTACACAGTAATCTTTAGATCAGCAAATAATGAAAGCAGGCAGTGTGATCGGTTGGGTTGCAGTGGATTACAAGGTGATGTGCACTGTCACATAATCGTGATGCTAGGAAGTTGCTCTCCATTTCTAGCATTGCCATTTAGGCCTGGTCATTGGGAAGAGCAGTTTGGTGTTGGGTCTGTGTGCCTGATGCGAGCAGACATGAACACGGACCCCAGTACAAGTCTGGATGCTTTTTCATTTATGTTTCCTAGTGTTTTGTCAGTGTCGGTGCATTTCAGAGATTTGGCCTCCCCTTGTCAGGCATGCACACACACACAAGTAAAACATTTTATTTTTCCTTCTAGGCTGAAAAATGTAAAAACTCTCATGGCAGACCTGGTGCCTGTCACACCACCAGCTTTCCTGGTTGCTTTTTAAAACTGTTCTCGTGAGTGGTGAGCTTCCCCACTGAACAGAGGAAATGTAAATCAGGGCTAGTGCACTTATAGTAGCAGGTGACAAGAGGGGGCTGCCTTGCTTTCAGATGTAGTGATGTTAAATTTGTTTTATTTACTTGGGAACTGCCCTTAATGCTGTTTTATATCTGCTCAAGCCAATATTCAGATTTCATGTGTCTTGGCCTTTGCTAACAGTGCTGACATACCGATGAACTTGCAGTTAGAGCAAAGCAATGTTGGGTTTTATTTTCCCTTTCTCTCTTCTCCCTCCTCCAGCTCTCCCATATCCCCTGACAACAGAAAGGGTTTCACTTCTCCAAGGAAGCCCATAATATAGCAAGAAGAAAAATCTATAACAAAAGAGCATATGTATCTGTCTGCACATGTTTATGTGTAAATTCTCTAGGGAGAAAGCATTCATGGGTCTCACTCCTGAATTACTCTCATTATAATAACCCATTTGGTGTCAAAGTATGACAGATTATAAGCGCTTAAGGCTAGTCCCAGCTCAAGGTAGATTTAAATAAAGTACTTCTGGTTATTGTGCAGGTCAGTGTGTTTAAATAACAACCCCCCCAAATCATACTTTGACTTTTAAAAGAGAGAGGAAATATTGTCATGCTGCAGACCTGGCGCAGATAAGCACAGGGCAATTTGGTCAGTACACTGTGATTTGTGAGTGCAGCCTGACACAGTCATTTTCACAGTTTGTAATCAAGTAGCCACCTTAGCAGTGTGTCAGCATTAAAAAAAAAAAAAAATGTTCTTTTTAAAATGTTTACACAAATTACTCCCCTGAGGTGCTGCAGTGCACTCCTGCAAAACTGGTATAGGTTAAAGATCTCAAGCAGCAATGGCAAACTTCCATGAGCTTGGAAGCTCAGGGCTTTTTTTCTGTCCAGCCAATTGCTCAGGTGGCCAGGCCACAGTAAAAGGATACTTTTTCAGCTCTAGTGCCTCAGGTAACTGGGAGGAATCCCTGCGTGACATGAGTGCTGTGGCAAGTGTCAGGAAGCATAATGCAGAGGTGCCTAAATAGTAATTGGTGCAAGCTTGTGGTCACCAAGGTGAGTGAGATGTGACTTGGTGGCAGCTCTTCCCTCCCTAGGCTGAATGACCTATCCTAGTTCCCATCATTGCAGCACTGCTCTTTCAGCATCACCCTGCTGTGCCATACTGCTGGACTGGGACTCGCCCAGCTCCTGGACAGGGTGGCCTCCTTGGAGCCTGTCACTGCCTCACAGCACCCTGCTTTTGAGGTTCCCCTGTGATCCTCTCCCTTCCTTCAGCAGACCTGGCTGAAAAGCTCCATGTTTGCACTGGAAGGACCTTCCCTGTGTTCACTCTGAAGGTAACGGCTCTCTTTATGTTCCTCCCTGCTCCTCCTGCACCTAAAAGCCCATGTCATTTTGTGAGAATGCTCCCAGAGCTTGTTGTTCATTCTTACTCTGTCCTCTATTTCCATCTTTTCTGCCTCAAACTGTCCTCACCTCCAGCCTTTCTAGACTCTCCATCTCTGAACCCTTCCGTTCCCTATGTGTTTCCATGCTCAACTTGCGTCTGTGCTCAGGTTGCCACAGGTTTCATTTCAGAAGCTGGATCATTGTTTGTGACTGTATGAATAGCTTTGCTCCAGTGTTACAGATTTAGATCAAAAGGCAAGCACAGAGTGTCGGATGCATGCCACAAAATTCACAGAAAGTTATAGACTATGATCACTCTGCACACAGTAGAAACCTGAGGTTTGACATGTCTCCATAGGAAAAGTTGTGTTTTCATTCCTTGTCCTGCTGAGAAGCATAATCCACTTTTATCATTGTCCATAGCTAAAAGTCACACCTGCATCTGAATTTATTTTTGTAGTTAGCTCAGATTTGTTCAAATCTGAGGAAAATGACAGTAAAAACCCTCATCAGATGGCAATGCTGAGGAGGTACTAAATCACATAAAAGCAAGCATTAAACACAAGGGCTGCAGAGTGTAGCAGTTGGAGACAACACATTAACCTGCTGGTCGTTTGAGGTCCAGCTAAAGAGAAACATCTCAGTATAAGAAATGCTGAGATCACCTGTATTGCCTGTCTTCTTTCTTACAATTTTTTTGTTCTGCTTTTTAACAATGACCAGATCTCACATGTCATCTCCTCTCTTTAAATACATGCGCTTCTGCATTAGCTCAGAAGACACAATTAGATCTGATGCTACTTGCTTTGCAGAGAAAAGAGATTAAGTGCAGATTAAGCTTTGGGTAGATTGCAAATGAAGGAAAACAAAAGAGCAGAACAGAACCTTCTTAAAGGGAATGTTTTGGATTTGTCCAGTTGTATTTTGGATCCAGTAGTACGCCATACTATCAACAGCACAATGAAGCTGACTGTCTAGGATCATAGGGTCATTCAGGATGGAAGAAACCTCAAGAGGTCTCTGGTCCAACCTCCTTCTCAGCAAGCTCAGCTGAGAGCTGAGGTGTTTATCCAGTTGGGTCTGAAAACCTGCAAGGTCAGAGATTGCACAACCCCTCTGCTGCCTGACTGTTTTCACTGGGCAAAGGGCTTCCTTACATCAGTCTGAACTTGTCAGGTTTTAACTCTTGCCCACTGTGTCTCATCCTCCCACCATCCCTACTGTGAAGACCCTAGTTTCATCCTCTTGCTGACCTTCTTGTTGGTGCTGAGAACTGCTGTTAGGTTCCTCCTGAAAGCTGTCTCTGCCCCAGGCTAAACTAGCTCCTTGTCCTTCAGCCACTCCAGGATGAGTGCTCAAACCCTGGCCATCTATGGGATCCTCTGCTAAGCTCACTCCAGTATGTCGTCATCTTTCCTTTACAAATCCTTGGGGGATCCAAAGTGGACATGATACTCTAGATGGAGTCTAATGAGCGCAGAGTAAGGAGGAGATAATCAGTTCCCTCTGTCTCCTGTCTCTGCTCCAGTTCACACAGCCCAGGATGTCGTTGACCCTCTTTGCTGCTGGGGCACTCTGCTGGTTTCCTGTCTGCCAAGATGGCCAGAGGCTGTTCAGCGAAGCTGTTTCCTTAGTCAGGCCTATATGGGCACCTGCTGCATTACATATGAACTATATGGGCTTTTCCTTCACTTGTCAACAGGGACCTTACACTTGTCCCTGTTGACTTCCATAAGGTTCCTGTCAGCACATTCCTCCAGCCTGTCTAGGTTCCTCTGAGTGGTAGCCCTTTCCTCAAGCATAACAACTGGATCTGGCATTATGCAAGTGTGATGAGTTATTAATTGTCAGCAGAGTAAATACCCACCCCCCCTTCGCATTTTTAGTCTCGTCCATTTGTTGTATACTTGGACATCTACTTGTAGCAGTAAAGCAGAAAAAAGAATGTGTAGGCTTAAGTACAGTGTTTAAATGGATAGCATAATCCTAAATTTGTACTGGCCCAGCTGATTTTTCTTCTAAATGGAGAAAAATATGTGATCTGGGATCACAGTATTGGAGGAGTTAGAGCTGAAAATACCTGACAGGTTATCTAGTTCATATGTAATGCAGGATTTCTCCAACCAGTACATTTTCTAATATGTTGTCTGTGTGCAGAAGTGTCAGGTACTGGGTTTTCCTTCATTGCCTTGGAGGGTAACTGCATCTCATCTCAAAGACATTTTTTCCTTATATTCGACACAAGTGTTTCTTTTCTTAATTTCTTCCCATTATTCCTAATTATCGCTTGTGTCATCCCAGCCATTGGTGTTTATGTGGTAAATACTGTAAAACTGAATGCTTAACTGGGCTTGTTCTCCTATAGAATTCATAGTGGTCAGTTGAATACTTGCCATTAGATATCACTACATGTCCAGCAGACTTTAAAAGACTTGGGTTTTATTTATTCCTCCCAGGAAAATGAAGGAGGGAATTGGGAGATGTAGGAGTCTGGTAGTATGCTTTGAGATAACTGTTTCTTAAATAGTATGTTGGAAATGCCTTTACTAAAAGCAGCACAGAAGGAAACATAAGATTTTTGACTTAACTCCAAAAACCAACAGATGATGCTGTGACCTTAAGCATATATAAATATGTTTAGCAGCTGCTGTGTAACATATTTATATGTGTTTAGTGACCTGGAGGTTAATCAAAATGAGTTTGGTGATCTCAGCTCAGTTCTTAATGGACTCCACTTCATATTACAGCACTGATGCAGCACAATTTGTCGCAGTCAGCAGTCTTTACTCAAAGGAGGCCCACTGTGGAGTGAGAATTAAGGACTGAAGTAATACCTGATTATTTCTCCCTAAAGAAACTTCCTATTCCAAGCCATCACAGAGCAGAATAATACATGGAGGAGCTCTGTACTGTGCACTGCACCCAGCCTCAGAATAAAATGTTCACTCTTACAGGATACGGCCTTTCAGTGTTAGTGCTTTAGCTCACATATGCTGAGGTCAGTGCTTTGACAGAGGATCAGGAAAGGACAGAGTTCTGCCAGGGATGGTGCTGAGTCTTTTCACTTGCTGGGCCCTTTCCAGAGATGCAGAGCTGTGTCCATTCCAAGTGCAGCATTACGTGGGTGGATGAAAGGGAAAGGTACTGCCTTGCCAGATGAAATTTCGCAATTAGGTTCTGCCATTCAGATCTTTCTGAGTGCCAAATCAATCTTTTTTAGACTTCAGTTGTTTTCTTGCTGTCCTGACCAAAGCTAGTATATTTCTTTTATTTAATTTCTACTCTCCATCCAAACTGGAAGTAGTTTCCTACTTTTTGATTTAAAGCTGTTGTGCAGCAGTATGCTTTCATGAGCTGCAATTGAGATTGATGTCCATGGTGGGTAACATGAAATAGGTTGTACCTCAATTTGAGACAATGAACAGCCCCACAGCTTAGAAGATATATATGCTATAGGAAGTAATAGTATTGAAATATTAGTAGGTAAGGACCAATTTAAACTTACCTGCAAGTTGCGTATCTCCTGTGTATTTTTAAAGCAAAATAAGGACATTGGAGATTTGGACACCTGTAGAGACTTCTGTCTTTTCCAGAATCTCAGCCTTACTCCATTAAAGAACCTCTCAAAAGCTATTACTTCTTTTTTAAAGTGCAGAAATGCGCTAGTGTATTCTGTTCATCTTCACTAGTAACTTTACCCAGTAACAGAGTCTCGCTTTTCCAGCATAGAAAGAAGTTTTCATTTAGCTGCATTTGTTGAAATATAGCCATTTTCAGCTGAAAAGAGGTGGGTGGGGATGTTTAAGATACAGTATTTACATAAGAAAAGCTAGATTGTGTGACTGAAATCTTTTAAAGTTGTTGCAAAACGTTCCTGCTGCTTTTGTTTCCCTTTGTAATTTTCCCTTGGAGCATTGCTCCACTGTGCATTTTAAATCTTTTCCCTCCACTACTCATTGCAAGCTTCATCAGGGAAATAACATTGTATGGCAGTTGTCTCCTTCATATCAAAAGAAAGGTTTTGCCTCTTTGCAAGAATGAAGAAAAGTTTGTCTTCAGAGAGCAAAGGACAAAACTGACTTGGAAAAAGATGCTTTATTTAGATAACACGTTCTCTTTTCCTTTGAAGAAATTCACAGTGTGTCAAGAAAAATTAGGCCGAGTAGTGCTTTAATGGTCTTCCTCCTGTACCTCCTAAAAAAGAAATCTCTTTCTGCCATTGCATTAAGAATCTGCCATGAGTTTGGAGAAGACAAGAAGCCATTGAAGTTGCTTGGGGTTGTTGGTTTGGGGGTTGTTTGCTTTGTTTGAATACTGTATAACAATGAAAAGCAGAATTGATACCAAAACTCCATCTTGCTGCCAGGACTTGCGGCTTTCCCTGCCTGTAGGATAAAACTAAATGCTTTGACTTTTGTGAGGAGGAAAAAGCTGACAGGTACTAAAACTATGCAAAGGGGTGGTTGCTTCCTTTCTTGTCTCCCTTGTTTGGAAAACCAGCATAAATTTACACGGGGTGAATTGAAGAAATAGGTCTGAGTTTTGTGTTTTCCTATGTAGGCTATGAATATACAGGTAAGTATCTTTTTGCCTGTGTTTTTGTATGATTTGATATGTGTATCCATAAAGACATACCATAATATGTGCAGTCTTCAGCTATACCAAGAATAGGTATATGTATACAAGGTATATATAAAAATGTATTATGGATTAAAAGAATAAAAGGTTATTTTTGAAGTTGGATCATGCATTGCCTCAGATTCGTCAGCACACTTGGATTATTTTCTTCTTTGCGCCTCAGTTTATCTATACAATTTGATAAACCAAGTACAAAGCATATTTAGATACTTTTTACAACTTGAGAGTAGGTTTAGCCTTCAAAAATGTTTGGTCTGAAGATCTTCACGTCTGAAGATGTGGAGAATTAGGTAAGGGCTTCATTTAGAGCAGTTTCACAGACAAACTGAAGTCTCAGTCATGAAAGCATTGCACAGCTTTCAAAACCAAAGTAGTTCTGATGTGCTGAGGTTTCTTGTTGCAACAAAGTGTAGTATGCATGTGGGTTTTTTGTAAGATCGGACATAGATGTCATGTACAAAAGATGAGCATTATATTCAATGCGATAATGTCAGATAGAGAAATCTGAAACAGTCTATGGTACCCATTATTCTTCTGGACATTTCACTGTTTCTTAAGCTGTGGCAGGTAAGCATTTCTATCACATGGTCAAAATGGCAGTTCACTGGAATTTTTTTTATGCTAGTGCTAGGTTCTGATTTTGACTCCTGATCTTATTGCTGTTTCCTCATAGGATAAATAATATGAATTGCATTTTTCTGCTGATTGGTTGTGACATATAAAGATGCTATAGACATCTCTTGAAATTTGTGTTCAGTCAAATTCTGTCAATTCTGTCTCAGATATACAGTAACTAATTAAAGACTAATTCAAAGTTCCCCATGTAGATAAAATGAACTAATTGTGTGCCTTGTTCTTAGCTATTGGCAAACAATAGGAGATGTACTCTGTGACAAACCACAGCATCTTCAGCAGTGAGGTACTTAATGAGAGATGGTCTGTGTGCTCTTTCTTTTACAGGCAAGGCAATTTTCCTGCCATGAATCAGAGCGGTATTATGGGATCCAGCTCCCCCTACACTCAGCCGATGAACAACAGCTCTGGCTTGATGAACCCACAGGCTCCACCCTACAGCATGGCACCTAACATGGTGAACAGTTCAACAGGTAATGGTGGGTAACCTTTCAGCAGCTGCTTTCCTCCGCAAATCTGCTTGCCAGTATCAGCCCTGAGCTGGTGGCAGAGGGATAGCCTTCTTCATTTGGTTCACCTCAGCTCTGGGTAGTGTGGAGTGGTTTGAAACTGGGCTAAAGTATTCGCATTTTTTCATGCATTTTTCATTAAGTCCTCTTGCACAGCATGTAGATGAGTACAATGTTTTGAACAGTTCCAGCAACACTCAGACCCAGTTTGACGTAGGTGTTGACTAGCAAGTATATGCATATTTGTGTGTATGTGTCTGCAAGAGAGGGAAGGAGAAAAACCTCATCTTTTAAGAGGCTGCTGTAGCTTTTCAGTGCCAAGATGGCAATTTCAGATATTTAATGTGGTACTGGTTTAAAAAAAGAGGTGTACACCTGCTCTGACTTGAAGATGCTTTAAGCTGAACACTTAAAATAATTACTCTGTTCTGAAAACACAGGCCATATTTACTGTTTCTAAAATTCATATAACCATATATAGGGTTTTTTCATTTACTTATTTAAATATCAGTATATGAAATTTAATTATAGCTTCCTTTTGGGGAAAAAAAAGCAAAACACAAACCACAAAATATTCAGTGTAGGTGCTGAATTTATCCTTTATGTCATGACTTGTGAATTTAGAATTGTTTGCAGCTCTGTGTGTGACTGTGAAGACTGGTGAATGCATTCTGTGCAAATGTGCTATATAGTCCGTTTTCAGCTTGAACTCCAAACAGTTATCCTCCATCAAGATAATACTTCAGTAAAGATCAATTCTTCGATTGGGGTGGGTTTGGATGGAGTTTTAATGACCTTGAAGTGGATCCTTTCAAATACTTATTCCAGTCATGGAGTTTCTGTGCATGCTTTACTGATTACATTAGCCCTTTTTGAAACGTTGGAGGTTTTGAAGTTTTTCTGAAAGCTGGATAGGTTGTGCCAGGATGATTTGACATTGTTCCTCAGTTGGTTTTATTTCTACTTTTGTTTATTTCTGTAGAGATACATTACTATTTAAATTGGATCTTGACAAGAGCCTGTTTTCAGTATCATCCTCTCTGCCCTGTATAGCCCATTTCATGCCTTCATCCCTTGCCTCCTTACCTGACTTTCCTCCTTGCCAGTTTTACATGTCGCTGCTTTCTGCGCAGAAAATGACCCCTGTGAGATTCCAGTGTCTAGTATGTCCAGAAGTTTTCTTTCCTCTATATAGGAGCTCGTGAGCCACCTAACAGTGTCATAGTTTTCAAGAATATTGTGTTACCATTTTGGTAATCAGAAGAAACAGGAAGGAAGCTGTTAATCAGTAAGATTTAAAAGAAAATCAAAGCATCAAAAAAAAGGGGGCTTTTTCCAGTGCTGGCTTGGAAGCTATTGGTTAATCCAGACAGCACACTTCACCATCTGGATGAAGAGGGAAAAGCTATTGAAAAGACCATTAGATAATAGGTTGCTTTTCCCCCACTAGAGCTGATCCAGGTAATATTATGTTTTGTTTGTGTAGTTACATGTTTTGTCTGGCTTGCTGAAATAAAATTACTTCTGAGCATTGAAACTGTGCTATAAATTCTGTTTTGCTATTAGCAGAAGTAATTTCTCCCCCTTTTTCTTTGGCCCCCAGAGCTGCAAAAATAACCAACAGCGAGCAGATGGCAGAGTGCCCTGCCTAAGAAGATTTATGTATTCCTAAGGAATAACTAGTTTAAAGGAAGATTCACAGAGGTTTTTTGTTCAGATAATTCAGCCATTCGTTATTTCATACAGTGGAAATCTGTTCAATGCAAGGCCATTTATCCTAGCAGTCTTTTGTATGGGGTAGTCATACTCTTTTTATTGTGTTATGCATTCTGAAATATTGGATTTTTAATAATTTAAACATTTATCAGGGTTTGGTTTTTTTTTCTGCTAGTGCATTTGTGAGGTTTTCTTTTGTTCCAATTTTATTAATTCAGAGATTACCCAATGGAAAGTAAGTATGAGATGAACTGGAGGAGTTCAGTGCACCTCTTTTCATCTGTGTGTGAGCACACATGCATCTAGATTGCTTTATGCCACCAGTTTCCAGGAGCACACATGTGGGACAGCGGGGCAAAAGAAAAAATTAGGTGTGAGTATACTGCTGGAGGCACATGCAGCGGGGTTGTTGTACTTCCCCCTATCCTGACTCATCCTTCTGCTTAGGTAAAAGAAATGAAAGGCTGAGCTTAAGGCAAGTGTAAATACTGTACTTCAGTATGTTAGTGCCTTGAGCTGGGGAGGCACTTCAGGGTCAGCTCCAGCCCTGCATTTGATAAGGTGCATTTGATGAGGTGGAGAACTTGTGGGTGATACCTACTTACAGGCTTTGTGTAACAGCATTTTCTGTGACACCAAGACCAGTTCTGCTATCTGGCTCTTGAGCCTTCACACGCACTCAGTGTAAAGTCACCGATAAACCAGGGTTCAGTCAATGTTCAGGGCCAAAACCAAATGCAACTGAGTGGCTGCTGGTAGAGTGAAGGGTGGGCATTAGTTACCTTGCTTTTATACACTGAACATGAGCAACAGTGATTTCAGTTAGAGGCCAGTGAAAAACTAAGATAAGCAATCGGTAGAAGTTGGTTTCTTGATTGTCTGGGTTTTGGAGAGTGCAGTTGTGTTGCCTGTTTTGAGGGAGGAAGGTAGGTTTTGGTTATATTCATTTTAATCCAATGCACTTTTAGGTTTTAGTCTAAAATAGAGGAGGATTTCTGATGCTGATGGGTTTGTTTTCATGTGGTTGTGGAGCTTCAGTACAGCTAATGCGAGTTTTGCCACACATTTTAGTAGTATTTATATCTCCTTGTTACCAGTTGATTATTACTTCTTTTTTAATTAATGTCACAATTGAAAGGAAAGTCATGTTGCAGTTGTGCGTCCTGGAACTACTTCAAAAGTGACTGTGGATCAAATAACACATCACCAGCTTCTGCTGACGTAGAGCGGTTTAGGAGCACAGAAATTGTAAGATCAAAGAAGACAGATCCTTCTGATAGAGTATCCCATCCATAACAATAACAAAAGCTTCAAGAAAAAATGGCAGGATTCCTTCACAATTATGGAGCAAACTGCCGTTCAGAAAAATGTTACGTACTGCCCTTTTGTTATGTGAGTTCACATTTCCCGTGTGTATTTTATATTTTTTCCTCCTAGTTTTAAAATTCAGGCTTTAAAAATACATAGAATGAAAGGAAACTTGCAAAACTTACAAAATTAAAATCCCTCTTTCATGCTGTAGGCTTTGTCAGCTCTAGTGAAAATTATCTTTAAAAAGAAGTAATGTGGAGTTCAGATCTCTCAGATTTCCATATTGTGCTTACACAGAAACTGGCACTCATGATCTCTGCTACCTCTGGAGGTGAACAAAACAATAAAAAGGCATTAATCTCCTTAATGCCACAAGGATCCTTTCCTAATTTCACTGCATTTTCTCTTCTACTGAAACCTTCCATTTTCTGAGTATTATTATTCTCAACAAATTTTTAACATCGGAGTACTTCACATAAAACACAAAGTTCTAGGAAAAGTCATTTGCACTGAAGATGTTAAAAGGATGCCCTTAAAACATTAAAAATAGAGCAAACACCTTTTCACATCTGTATTTGACTTTGCATTTATTTGAATGAATCTCTGATAGAAAACAATAATCTATGAGTGTGAAGCTTTTTTGGTTTTTTTTTTTTTTTTTTGGAAATTTTAATTGTTTTTTTCTGCTTTGCCACTTGGTTCCGTTTTTCTGAAAAATAGAAACCTCATTTATTTCACTGTTTCATGGCTCTAATACTTATGAGCTCTTATATACTGCATATTTAAATAAACTTTCTGGAGGACGCTAGTAGCTGGTAGAAGTTGAGGTACCCCATCTTGGAGTACAGGTACTCCAAGCAAGTGATGACCATGATCCAGTGGTCATTGTGTGATTGCAAATCAAGCCAGCTCCTGGCATAGATGCCTGCATCCCAGACCTTGTGCTCTTGTCATCTCTCAAATGAGGCTTAGTAGGCAGAAAGGAGGTGCATTGCTGAGGTCCTTGGTAGCCCACTCATCCCTTCCAGAGAAGTTGCTTGAGCACCCTGAGCTGTGCTTTTCCACAGAGGTGATCATTCATGGCAGGATATTAGGCAGTGCTGCTGTCTCTGTTGCATTTTTCCTGTAGGCATGAAAACAGTGGGGATCCTCTTTCCACCTCCATGTGAAACAAAAGCTTGCTGCTTTTTCTTCTCCTTCTTTTCCTGGAAGAGAGGAAGGAATGTCTTACAAGGGATGTAATATTCTGTTTTGTGGAGTGTGATTTGTTATTGCACTAGCAATAAAGAGAAAAATGTTTGTGTAGTGCTGCTCCTACAGTATTTCACCCTCTTCTGGGATTGATAGAGCAGCCTTTAGCAAGAAAGAATACTTTGCTGCAGTTTTACTCATGTCAATAGCTGCTTTTGAGTACATTAAATTCAGTGTGGAATAGATAATTCAGGACCTTGACCCATACTTGCTTTTTGAAATCATTCTAGCTCTTAAATTCTTATAATAAGCCAGAGGCTAGTACTCGAATCCTGTTCACGGTACGCTGCAACACCTTTTGAGTCAAGATTTCCCTGTCATCCTGCTCTCTAAAATGCTTTATCCTTTGGTCTGCACTTCACACAGAGAATTATTAGTGCTTGTGTAGAAAGAGATCCTGTCTTATTTTAGCAGTTTCATGACAATAACAGTGTTTCACTGCTCAGAAAGGGTCAAAACAATGTTCTCGCTTACTGTGTTGCTAAAAGAAGCGAAGGAATGTCTGTCTGCAAACTGCTGGAGAGCGCATTTGCAAGAACTTATGAAACAGCATTTCAACAGTAGTTGTGGAAACATCTTAGGAAAAGCTATAGGGAAAGCAGACAACCTTGCAGTTTGCTAGTAAAATCCTTGCACTTCTCTTTCAGGTAGGTAGAAAAGTTATAGATGAAGTAAATGTTTTAGAGCAAAACGTGAAATTGCTTTTGGGAAGCTTCATAATTTTTTTCATAATGGTCTCCAATTATACACTTGCATGTGCCAACAAGAAATAGTCAAAAGCCAAAATGAATTGGTGTTTTTAAATTTCTAAACGTGATTAATACAGTCAGAATATGTGTGGTGATTTTCAAACTAGAGTTACTTGCCCTTTATATGAAGTGTTAACTTAAACCTCTCTGAAAAGGAGCTTTTATAAAGGCATTCTGATGGAAACGGGACTGCCAGGAGCGAGCACAATTACTGTATTCTTTGTAATAGAAAGACCATGTGCCAACCTAGATAACAGTGAGATAGCAGAGGATTTAGCCATGCAGAATTCTGGTGAAGAAGTGTGATTGTTAACTTTGCTTCGTTTGACCTCTCTAAAATTGCTTTAGAGGGGAAGGGTCATCTTTGGTTGCTTTGAAGCTAAAACTCAGACATTTTTTTAGCACTTTCACAGCATGAAATGTGTTAACTGTTAAAATGGATTTTGTATAACAGTTCTGCATCCCAGTTTGAAACCAGACTGTGGCATGCATTTGACCATTTTGCACATGTATTTTAGAAAAAAACTCTAAAAGAAAAATAACTTTTTTTTCAACTGTGGAATTTATATCTAAAATGTGTTAGGCTGCCTTCCTTCACCTCATAATGGTCACAAGCTGCCCCAACTCCTCAAACAGTATAAGGGCAAAATGCATACAAATCAAATGCTGGCTTCCCAGTGTCATATTACTTGTCTGTTTTGTTGAGGTTTCACACACATATATAAAAATAACATCATTTTTAGCTGATCCCAATAGATTTTTCTCTGCAGCTGCATCATTTCAAAAAGGCTTTTTGTTCCAATTCTTGAATCTTAAGTATTGCAAGTTTGTTGGGGGGTTGTTTTTTTTTCAATCTCAATTATGATTTATATGTTGTGATGACTTTAAGGGCTTGATTGGGCTACAAATGTGCTTTGAAAAAAACCAAGATGTGCCCATGAAAAACACAGGCAGTTCAAAGCTGAATATTGAGCATACAGTTGTAAACTCACATGGCACATGGTTGGGTAGGTTTTTTTGGCAGACCCATAGTCTCAACCTGCAGTGATGCTAAAGATATTAGCAAATTAGCACTGCAGAGCTTGCCAGCGTATTCGCCAGAGTCCTGCTCATGCTCTCACTGCTGTAATTAAAACTAATTATTTTCTAAAACATAGTAATACATGAATATGTGCAGTAATCATTTTGTAGTGGGCAATCTGTGAAGTATTTTTAAAGCTTCTTTATCCCCTCCTATCTTTGGCTTGCTATGCAGTCTGCCTGCTGCCTAGTGCAAGCCAGCTTTGTCATTTTGCAGAGGGGCACACAAGTCTGGTAGTGACCAGATTTATTTATTCGCTTCAGTGATGCTTTGCTGTTTCTTAAAATTTGTAAGTTTAGAATATCTATTTTTCCTTCTTATTGCCTTGTAGGTTATTCTGTTCTATGTTTTTCTTACGTCAGGTCCTTCTTTGAAAGAAGGGCATGAGGGGGAGAAAAAAGGGAGAGAAAGGGAGTATAATCCAGTCTTACGCAAATGCTGTGCACGTGGTTTTCTGCAGGGAAAGAATCACGTTGTGTCTTGCTGTTGTTCTCTGGTTATTTGCATTGATTCGGTGTCATGGCACCTCCTAGCATCTGGTCTGTGCAGTATTTTGTGCCTATTTGCCTGAATGTTTCTTGCATCTTTCTAGAAATCCAGGAACCCAGCAGCTCTGCAGCAATAATACTATGCTTACCACTAGCATCTTCAAATAAAACTCCCTTTAGCTCCTCCACTCTCTTGGGAAGTAGCTGCATGCGGTTACCAAATAAAGACATTTGTGTGTTCATTATAGTCCCACCTCATTTTGGCAAGAGGGGAGTAAGTTGAGTGCCGGTTCTCCAGCAGAGCAGAGCTTACAGCTTGTGGTTCTGTAGTTAAAAATCACAGTGGCTGAGCCATTCATACTGAAGTCACTAGAGGCAGGTATTATCTGCTGACCACCAACTTTCATACAAATGTAATTGGGAAAGTCAGCCTTTTTCTCAGATTCAACATGGCAAGCAAAATGCACATATTTTTTATTTACATATTTCTGTTGCTAAAGGGCTGCAGGCGTTATTAAGATAGGCTGTTCTGTTAAAACATAGTGGTCAAATGTGGAAACAGCTGAAGACTACCAGCAGCATGAAGGAATAAATTCTACTCTGTAAAGTGTTTGTTGTTGCATGGTTTTTGTATTCTCCCCTCCTTCATTCTCCTCTGTTTCCTCACTTCAACTGAAGAGGTTTCCAGGTTTCCGGATGCTAGAATAACAGGACGGAGGTGGGATAACCTCTGCTTCATATGGCGCTGCATTCTTCAGTAGGAAGAGTGTTTTTTCTGACAAAACCAGACATAGTCATGCTTAACTGTTTCTCCTGTTTTCGATTAGCACCTATGGGTCTTGCAGATATGATGACACCCGGTGAGTCCAAACTACCCCTTCCTCTCAAAGCAGATGGCAAAGAAGAAGGACCCCCCCAACCCGAGAGCAAGTCAAAGGTATTTACCATCTCTGCACGTGGTGTTGGTTCAGCCCGCAAAAGTCTGCTGTGTTGTCTCTCATCTTCTGGTTTTGGCCTACCCACTTCTGTTCTTTCCTGCATGCCTTTCCACTCATGTGCCATCTCTTTGTTTGTTTCTTTTCTTTTATTTTTTTCTCCTTTCCTTCACTGTGTGGATCTGAAAGTTACTAGTTCTCACGGCATTTTAACTTGCGGGGGCAAAGCAACCCAAGCCAAAAGTTGCGTGGGGATTCAGCTGTGCCGGGTGGGTGGGAAAGAAGGGTCTTGCCTGGTTTCAATACTTGCAGCCATTTTTCTCTGCCTTCAGTTATAGCTTCCTGTTTTGGCCGCCTCAGCAGCAGCAACATACTTTAATATTTTGCTTTCCTACCTTATTTGTTAAAATAAGGTGAATGGCTTGGTTTTTTTTTTCTTTCTTTCATAAGGGGAAACCCATGCTTAGCATTCCATGTGAGCTTGAAATAAGCATGGTGGCTTAATGACTTTAGCCCAGCATCCAGCAAACTTCCCAAATTGTACTAATTAACAATGTCATTTTTATACCTTTTATATATATATATATAAATATATGTGTGTGTTTTCTGTATGTGTCTCTCTGTTTATATATATTTTATATATAACAATTGGTCAGTCTGTTAAACTGGATGTATTTTTTTTGGTTTTAATAAAGTTTGCCCTGCCTTTGTCATACTATTTTTTTTTATTCCTCTACCACAGGATAGCTACAGCTCTCAGGGTATTTCTCAGCCCCCAACCCCAGGCAACCTGCCAGTCCCTTCCCCAATGTCCCCAAGCTCTGCTAGCATCTCCTCATTTCATGGAGATGAAAGTGATAGCATTAGCAGCCCAGGCTGGCCAAAGACTCCATCAAGCCCTGTAAGTGGCTCTGGTTTTTTTTGGTTTTTGTTTATTTTTTTGGTAATTAATTATACTTTAATGCTTGCTTGTTTGTTTTGTAAATTCCTTTTATTCATTATTTATCCACTAAACAGTTTTCTTTCTTTGTAACACTGGGTACAAATTCTGCTCTCGGACACATGACTGTAAGTCCCACTGTTTGGCTTCAGTGGGGCCTGAGCATGCTTATCCCAGGGCAAAATTTGTCCCAGGAGTACTTTGAAATAAGAAAGAGTAAAATTGTGTGCATCATGCAAGTGTGCTGTGTGGTAATACAGCAGTTGTGAAGAAAACATCCTTCCTGTAATGCATCAGCTTTCAAGCATGCCGAATGTGTTGTTAAGGACAATTCCATTTCTGTTCTTGGGCCCAAACTCCTTCACACAACTGACTTCACTCTGGTTGCTGCTTGTCTTTGCTAGCATTATTTAGGGAAAAAAAAAAAAACAAACAAAACAAAATGAGAAATCTCCACTGTTGAATATCCATCAAAGTTTAAATTGTAGACTTGGCACCACAAAAATGCTGCCAGGTCTATTTTTAAAACATTTTTAAGTGTGCATTTGGAAATACAGTCAACAGTCTTGAAACAAAATTGTTTCTGATTTGCTTCATTCAGTTACTTTGAAATAACCCAGATTGTGGGTAGGGAAACCTGATGTGTGTATGTTTTTAAAAAGCTATTTTTGGATGAATAATGTTTAGTCATTCTCATGCAGATTCTCATGCAGGTTGTAAAGAAGAACCTGAGAGAGATGTGTGGAGCTAAAAATGAATTTCATCATTGTACATACCTCAATGTACAGAAATAGAAAATGCATACGCATATTTAGACAAGAGAATGCAGGCATAAGCTCATATGGCCTATGGGGAGCAAATGTCCACTTGGTCATTTTTGCTTTGTTGTTTTTTGAATTAGAGAAATATATATTATTCTTCTTTTTTTTTTCCAAAAGTAATAATGATCACAATTTCTCTGTAGAAAAATACTGAAATATAATTTTGTGAGGAATATTGAGGGGTTTTTACAATGTTAATGTGCACTTAAATTAGCAACAATTCTTTGACAGCAGTTTAGTTTTTACAAGGTGGTATGTTGAAGACTGTCTCTCAGGGCAGACAGAGGAAGGCCAATTGGAGGGAAAAAGGCCTACCCATCCAAAAACCAGACATCTGGTGAATCCCCCAAGCAAAGGGGCAGCATGGCATGAAATGCATCACCTTAATATTTCAGTATTTATTGGCAGCGACTTTGAGTCTCAGAAGGCAGCTGGTGTTACTTGTTCCCACAAAGTCTCATCTTAATAGCATTTCTGAAAGCATGGTACCAAAAACTCTGATAGTTTTCTTTGTTAGTAATGTTTTGGGTATTATTTGTTTGGGCAGTTTCCTGGAGGAAAGCAAGGAGTTACTGCACAGGCTGTCGCAACACATCAAGTTCTTCCTCTACAAGGCTACCAAACAATAATACATTCCTGAGTGCATTGCATAAACTGCATAACAAGCCCTAGAGTCATCGTGAACATGGAGTTTTTTCCATGTAAATGCATGAAAGTACAGCATTAGAAAAAATAAATGAAGGAAGTTTGTGCTTTCAGTTTCTTCTGAATGCCCTTCTGTCCAAATGCTGCTGCATCTTAAGCTTCAGTTAGCTTCTTGGTACACAGATAGGGATAAATGCAGTGCTTTGGAATGATAGAAAAGTAAGTCCTGTAAGTTAGTTGATCCCTTTTTACCTATGAAGGCCAGTGTACTGGATAACTTCATTGACTTCAGCAGCAGCCTGACATAGACTGGAATGATTGATTCCAAGCGTTTCGTTACACTTGAAAACAGCCCAAATTTGTTCATTAAATCCTGAAGCTGCTTCATGTGCTACAACTTTTCCATTCCAGCAGAGGATAAAAGCAAGGATGAATGGTCTGTGATTGACTTCACAGTGTCCCTGTGATCCTACTAAGTGGATCCTCTCTTTCACTAGTTTTATATGGAAGTGGGGTATGAGAAAATGTGGAGAAGGAATTGTTGACATTATGTTTTGAGGGCTCTTCAGGTATATCCATAAAAGGACACTTCTGCTATGCTAATTTTGCACATAATATGCATCTCTGTCAGTGGCCAGGTGGCTTTAAAATTCTTCAGAAGAGAAATTTCAAGTGTGCATGTGAACTATGCAGGGTCAGCTGCAACATGAATAAAACAGTCGGTTATGAAAAACCCATAAAATGCTACTCACTGTTTGTAGGTACCCGTGAACATGACAGTGAATACACCTGAATAGAACTATATCTCCATGGTGCTAGCTGTGAGGGGTCTGCAGAGTCCTTCAGGAGGAAAACTTGGCAAAGGATTGTGTCCTGCAAAAGCCTCTGCCAGCGATTTGACTTTAGGCAGGTTTTGCTGCCTGTGTATGCACACTCTGTTCTGTAGTAAAATAGGTCTACGTAATAAATGCAATATCGGCAAGTTCTTTGTTGAAGTGGGGGAAGTGAACAGTAGATAGTACTATAAATATAGGTGCTTAAAGATATGTACAGAAACAACTACCCACTGCCTTAATGTGAAAAGAACTCCTACAGAAATTTGTGTTTGCTCTGAAGGATTCTGCAGACTCACCATGTTGTATATAAAACAGTTTTAATAGGTGGTAGGGGTATTAAAAACAAA
Organism: Forpus xanthops; assembly: GCA_032466535.1. Lineage (NCBI taxonomy): Eukaryota > Metazoa > Chordata > Aves > Psittaciformes > Psittacidae > Forpus > Forpus xanthops. Next base: position 44,493 of record JASSUY010018618.1, on the reverse strand, counting down.
GTATGATGTTAGACAGATTTAATATGGGAATAGGCTTTAATATCCACGTACTTCGGCAAGTTTTTTTCGATCGCCCATTTAAACGTGGCCAGTCATACCATGTAGAAGAATGCTCAGGATCAAGGGCAGAATAGGATAGAACTAAATTGATAAAGGTGTGTGCCACAGGCTCGCACTAGCATTCTTTTATCACAGAATTATCAGCAAACCTCACAGAAGAGCTCATGATGTGTATTCTTCCAGCATTGACTGGCATGTACTTAGTTTAGTTAACAGTCTCTTAATGGGATCATTTTGTAATAAACCCTTATTTTCTGAGGGTTAACATGTACTTATAGACAAATTTAGGCTTCCAGCTGAACCTTCCCATGTAGAGCTGAAGTTCGTTTGTGTGTAGACTAGCTTGCACACATCTGTCATTTTTATATGTTTACATTTATAAAAACAGAGAATGGAAAAAGATCTTCACTCTTCAGGAACAGCATTCTCCCCTCCAGTGCATTCTTCTAAAGTTAACATTTCATTTTAGAAGAAAATTGCACCCATTTTACAAAGCATGACAACCTGAAAGCTCACACAGTAAGGAACACTTCTTACCTTCTGTAAGCTGTGAAAAGTTTTCAGATTATACTGTCATTTTAAAGCCTGCTGCCACACTGCTGAAAAGCAGCATCATTTGAGCTGTATAGCAGAAAAACCCAGAATGAGAAATTCTTAACTGTTTCTGTTCTGCCATGAATCTGGTTTGAAAAAGAGAATCTTACTATATGAAAATGAAGATGTAAATCTGAATATTCTTAATCAGAAACTACCGTAAAAAGAAACAAGAGCTGTTTTGTTGCCTCCTCTGTTAGAATATAAGCACATACAAAAAATGCTGGGTAAAAGCTGAAATTTCCCACCTTCATTTTTGTTAGAGTTCTGTGGCATCGTGTCAGATTAAAATTAATGCTAATGAGGAGTAGGTTGTTCTTAGTGCAGTTGGTAGTGGAGTAGCTCCATTTTATTCAGCTGTTCAAGCCTGTATGCACATATATCCATTCTCACTATGAAATCAAATTAGTAGCAACATGGCTTGCCTACTTCCCTCTTTCCACACACACCCCCCCCCCCAAAAAAAAAAAAAAAAGTCTTTGGCAAAGTATATTTGCTGAAAAGAGTTAAATTGGTTTTCTGTAACGCTGAGATACATAGGAAGTGATGCTTTCAGTAAACTGGTTGCCATTACAGAATCAGTTTGTACTTTCATTGCATAATCTGCAAGACTCATGTCAGAGTACTTTCTTGCCAGCCACTTAGTAAAGCAAATTCAGCCTTGGCTCTGACTTCAGTAGGTGTTGTAACACAACTGTGTCTGGCTTAAGTAAATTCAGGAGGGCATCTCATTTCTAAGTAAGAAAGGTAATAATATCTGTCTGCAGGAAGGACTGCTGTAGGGGAGTTACAGTATCAGAAAGCAAGGCAAGAAAACTTTACAGGAGGCTGTTTAATTAAAATGAATGTCCATTCACTGGAAAGAACAACAATGGCTCATGGAACTGCTGGGTCACCCCACTTGGCTTCACGTCTCTTTTCTCCTGGCTGTCCTCCAGTATTGCCAAGTTTCAGCTAATGGCTGGAGGGACATACAGAGCCTGTCATATTTTCCAGGCTAACATGCAAGATGAATGGTGGCAATGCTTTTAAGATCATTGGCAGATGGATGCTACCCCACTGCACCTTTTGTGGTGTTGAGTGCCAGTCCTCACCAGCACTACATGGGGACAGAGAGCAAGTGGGTGGATCTGTGGCATCTGTGAGGTACAGCTAGGGTCTTCTTCAAGGATGTTCAGCTAGAAGTAAGTTCTTGTTTTCATCAGAATAGTGCTGTCTCCTGCTCAAATAAGGAAAAGGAAAAGAGAGAAAGAGTGATTGACTAGATGAGTTTAAAGAAGTGTCTGCTGCAGTCAACAACAAACTTTAGAATTTCACTGTACAGATATGCTTTCCTTCATAAATCTGGCTCCTTTCCCAAAGCTTTATATCAGTCTTTTTCTCTAGTGTATAATTCTGAGCCACTCCTGTATCCCACTGCTGAACAAATCACTTCACCTTCTTCAAGCAGGGGGGTCTTCCTGCAGTAGCAGCAGCCCCTCTCTGCTGTCAGATAAAAGGCAGCTCAGATAGTGTGTTGCCCATCCACACATGGCACAGAGCCCAGCTCACAGGGTTGTACTGCACAGAAAAGATACAGTGAGAAGTTACAGCTTGTGTAGCAGCCTCAGTGCTTTCTGCCATATCCACCTAGAGAAGGAAAGGCCATCAACAGTTTTCATCAGCTGTGAAGTCCGAACAGCAGCAGGAAAAGGGGTTCACTTCTGCATTTCTGCCTCATGAGACAGAATTCTTCTCTTCCACCTCTTTCACTTTTCCTGGTGGTGGTTCAGCTCTGATTGCTGTGCATCCCTCATTTTCAGCAGGTCATAATACACACTGTCTTTGCAAGGGAGGACATGTGAGATTGGTATCTTATGTCTGCTTTCAGGGGGCGAGAGTAGCACCACCTGGAGCATTTTTGGCTCAGGCAGCTAATTAGCATTCACGCACACCATTGCCACCAGTCTCCTTGTATTGTAGGCATTTGCTCATCTGGCTTTTTGGCCAGCAATGGTGTGGCAGGGTAGTAAAGCATAACCATTTGTGACTCTGAGAGTACTACTCCTCATTATATTGCCATGAATCACACTTTAGGCTACTTTCCTGCAATGCCTGTTCTGGAGGAACACTTTCAGGCTTTCTAGCCCATTTTGGGGGCCAAAGAGTAAATAGTTGATTTGGTTTTAGAACTATGTGAACTTGTGTGGGACAAGCTTATTCTTAATTTTACTCAAATTATTGCTTGCAAAGCACTTTGAAACAAGTGGGTGAGAACCACTGTGTGCGAGCGACCACTTCTTAAAATGACATGAGGCAGCAGCAGAAACTTGCCTTCTGGGATTCAAAGTTCTCATCAGTGAAAGAAATATGAAAATGGGGAGTTTGGGCCCTTTGTTTTAGAAGCTGAATTTTCCATATATGGACAGAATGTACTGTTTGTGCCTGAACTAGTAGCCTTCATTCCTGACTGTTGTGTGATAGCTTTAGTTTGTTTGACATCTCTTTTTCAGTGTTGTGAGTTTCTTACTTTCTTTTCCCTTCCCCTCCCACCCTTCCCCCAACTCTTTTCTTTCTTCTTGCGGTTTAGAAATCAAGTTCCTCTACCACAACTGGAGAGAAGATCACTAAAGTCTATGAGCTAGGAAATGAGCCAGAGCGCAAGATGTGGGTCGATCGGTACCTCACTTTCATGGAGGAGAGGGGCACGCCTGTGGCCAGCCTGCCAGCTGTGGGCAAGAAGCCCCTGGACCTGTTTAGGCTCTATGTCTGCGTCAAAGAGATTGGAGGTTTAGCACAGGTGAGAAGTGGTGCTTGAAAGTGAACCTCTTGAAAACCTGATGCATACTTCATTTCCTACTGTATTTCCTGCTGGTTACACCGTTATGTTTTCTGTCCTGACAACATTGTTGAAGAAAACAGTTTTGTGCTTTAGTGTTTGTCTTTAATATTTGTGCTTTAATATTTGAGTTCATCTTGGCTGTGTAATTGTCCTAAAACCCTGGAGTTTGAGTCAAAATTGGCCATTGCTGTAGACAGATGAAGTTTTTACGTGTCCAGGGGAAACCAGTAACTCCACTAAAAAAAAAAAAAAAGGAGGAAAAGGCCATTGGATCAAAGTTACAAGTAAGAAACAGATGATAGAGCTGAAAGGAAAAGGGTATTTTTAAATCCATCCTTCCAGATAGGGATACTGCCTCTAGGACAAATAATTCATCTTTCAAGAGAGGTGTCAGATACATTCTTGAAACACAGTCCTTCATCCCATACCTTTCATCTCTGAGTGTCTCTGTATGGTACATTTGTTTCTAAGACATGGACTGTGCTTTCCTTGTGTTTGGAAAATGCTTACAGGACATTTTGGGTTGCCTTATGAACATAATGATTGTAAGGAAAAGATGAATACTTAACCAAGATAAAAATGAAAGCAAGAACAGCTGAGAATAAAAAATGGGAGAGAGAGGCTTTGAGTTGTGTTCTCAGCAGTTAACTGGAAGTTTTACAAAGGGATGTTTGGAAATTAATTGTGACTTCTGTAAGACTGACCACCACAGAGCAAATTGTTTCATTATCTTGCACCGTCAGAAGGGAAAGGAGAAAATGGTCAGTATTTGCAGGCTTAGATTTAGTATGTGAAGTTATCTGTCCTTCCCTAATGTTCTTACAAAGCATCCCTGGCAGGTAGGGGATCACTGGCTAGGTGCTAGAGGGTACTGTGAAGTGTTGAGACACATAATTTCTGTGGATTCAAGAACATTTGGAGATGATAAGTGCTTTGCAGGATGAGGTCCTAAGCATAGCTATATAGATAAATACGTACATGCAATGTTTAATACAAAATAGGTAATATTTAATATTCTGATACGATTTTACGCTAATTACAAAATCTGAACTGAAAAATATGGCAAATTAGATCTTCAGAAAGAGAGCACATTTTAATAATCTATGGTTAGTTCAAGAAAGAAATATCTAACATCAGTTAGTATCATTCTCAATGCTTTTTTTAATTGTACACAGTATTAGTACATAAGATACGATTACTGAATTAGATCATTGGCCCTTCAAGTGCAGAGATTTCAACTATTCCTGTTATTAAAGGTAGGCAGAGAAATGTAGCATAGTTCACCTTGCCAGCTGTTAAGTGCTGTTTATGGGTAAGAGATGTTATCCTGACATTTTTAGTGATCAGCTCATACCCCCCAGCATCATAAAGATATGATTACTTTTAGCTTAGAAACTTTATTACAGGTAAACTGTGTCATGCAGTTTAGGCAAGATGGGGGGCAGATAGGATATTCTAGAGAGTCATTCGTGTTTGCTTATTATTTCAGGACACTCGGTGTTGATTTGCAATGACAGACATTATGCTTTGCCAAAGAATAGATGCTGTTCATTTAGACTGATTTTTGAAAGAGCTTGAGTTACAAATGTGTGTGCTTCAGTACTGGTAAAAATTGACACTTAAAATAAAGGCTCCTGGTTTTGCTGGTGTGCCCGCATGAATGATCGTTACTGCTAGTGAGAGGCACAGAGCTCTCCTTGCTGAGGTTCACTGAAATGGCACCTGGTTCCTGCTCTCCTAAAAGGCTGTTGCTCCAGCTGCTGCACTCCACATCTCTGCCTGGGAAGTGGCAGGGAGCAGAGCTGTGCAGCAGCGGTGTGTATTCACTGAACAGTTGCAGTTGATGGAGTCCTAACATGAACAGACCAGCTGTTGGCAGTCTTCTTTTAAATGCCAATATACTGGGCATTTAGGCATAAATGTTTCTGTTTGCATTATGCAATGTGTTCATTACGCACCACTTAGCCATAAGCCAGTAGGCGCAAAGGGCTGCATAACTGCATTTCAAGCCTCAACAGGGGCAGTTTATGAAAATCTCGTCTCTTTTAACTCCTGGATTCCTGCAGGATGTACCAGAGAAATAAAAATCTGCTTGCTATCAATGCTATCCTCTAAAGATCTTTGCTGAGTGGCAGCAGTTATAGTGTTATTAAACATTGAGAGAAACGCCAGAAATGTTTCCTTTGCTGGCACACAGGCTTAGGAACAGTATGGCTAATGATGTCCTATGTAGCTATACAAGTTGGAGTCATTAAAATCTGAGGCCTCAGGGCAGGTAGCAGTCATCATGGAATCAGAATTCATCCCCAGCAAAAGCACATTTATTTAAGTGCTGCTCCCCTCCTTGGATGACACCTAGCAATTGCACAACTGGTTGAATGAACTCTGGGACATCAGGTACTACAGCAAAAATCCTGGCTGCTTGAGTGATACCTCTGAGTGAGCCAGAGGCATTATCCAGGATGACAAATGAACTTCACTGTTATTACAGATCAGCTGTGTTTGAGGAACTCTTGAGCAGAGTCTCTCAATATTCTCAGCCGTACACTGCAAACAAGACTTGCAGCAGAGTTGTGCAGTCAGCATTGTAATAGAGAGTATTGCTGGACTAGCCCTGTGCGTTTGAAGTCTGCCTTAATTAATTAAGGGCCTCGCTTCACTCTGCCTCTCATCCAGCCAAAGGATCATTGATCTGGCCCTGCAAGAAGCCCTAAAGAGAAAGGACCTGAACCAGGAATTGCAGGCTGAAGTGTTTGACAGCTGGTGGCTATTTTGGAGAAAAAAATACTTTTCATGTCAGTGCTCAAGCACTTAAATTGCAGAATAATGCTCTTACTGCTTTCTAAATTAGTTTTTAGAAGCTGCTTTTTAATTGGGATATGGTGGGTGTGGGTGGGTGTTAGAGAGGGGGAGAACGAGCATGAATTTGCTTGGAGATGGATTGCTTACTGAAAAGCATAGGCCCTAGAAGAGTGCGAGCCATTTAAAAGATGCACCATGCATAAGACTCTCCACAAGCAAAGCATTTTATGTTGCTATCAGCAGGTTCCTTAATGGTTTTATAACTGTAAATGCTGTCTGTGCATTATTTCGTGTGGGAGTAATAAGCCTTAGTTAAAAGAGGAAAACAAAAAAAATACAAACCAAGACATTAAGTGCCTCTTTTTTCCCCCCCCTTTTTTGTCTCCTGACTTAAACAAACCACTTTGCTGCAATCCAACGATCCTGACATTTATTTTGCTAGGTTAATAAAAACAAGAAGTGGCGTGAGCTGGCAACCACCTTGAACGTTGGCACTTCGAGCAGCGCAGCCAGCTCCCTGAAAAAACAATACATTCAGTACCTGTTTGCCTTCGAGTGCAAGATTGAACGAGGGGAGGAGCCCCCTCCTGAAGTCTTCAGCACTGGAGATACTAAAAAACAACCTAAGATTCAGCCGCCATCTCCTGGTAAGTCCAAAAAACTGCAGCCTCTTACACAACCAGGTTTTGAATGTAGAAGGTACTAGGTTGCAGTTTATATATTTAGAAGCATGTCTTGCTAATGCTGAACAAACAACAAGGATAAGTATGTTGTCGGCATCTTGTTTTCAAACTTACAGCTAGTTCTTGAGTCAAGTCAGATTTAACTCCAAAGGGCCATCCGCAGTCATGTTTCTGGTTTGTCATTGCTCGCTCTAACATGAAAAGACTTGTGTGCCAGCATAACCTTAATATTCAGTTACACTGTCACAGTAGAAGGAACAGGATTCGACATGGGACTGTGCTGTAAGACAGGAGGCAGTTGGTACTAAATGGATCATCCATTTGCCTATAAAGATCAGGTTTAGGTACTTGCACTTCCTTTGTTGTGACAGAAACTGCATATTCAACACAGCTGTTGGTCAGTAAAACTTCAGACTCAGAATGACAGGTGATGGACTGATGATGAGTGGGTCTCTTGTGGTTGCTCTGATACGGTTCATGTTGGATGTGTGGCAGGCGGACAGAGTAGTGTGGTGTATCCCCAGTGCCAGACCTCATAGTTGGAAGGCACACTCTCTTTTGTTGCTAATCTGGTATGTCAGATGAGTCATTAGCATCACTGTCTTTATCTTGTCATCTGAAAAATCTGAACAGAAATTGCTTTATTTTGGCTGTTCTTTATGCATGTTCGGTGTGGTGTTTGAAACTACACTGTTTTCTTTCTAAATTTAACTTAGGTCTCCAAAGATTTGATAGTCATGATTGATACTCAAGGCAAGACAGGCATAGTACTAGTCTATGATGTTGCCTTCTGGACTACCCATGGAAGAGGAAAAAAATTGCTTTGTTTTGCTGGTTATTAGGCTTTTCTGACCAAAAAGATAATTTGACAAAATCTGTGAACTACCTTCACAATTACTGTTACACAGACCACCTTCTGTTACTGCGAAGAGAATATAATTCCTGAAATGTTTACAGCAGTTCCCTGCAGTAAGTTTTAGAAGGCAGTTTTAGGAAAGTATTAAATAACTTAATTTCTGTCAGTCCAGTTCACTGGCAGAAAATAGGAAGGGGCAAGTCAGGGACCAGCAAGCTCTGCAGGCAGTTTGCAGGCTGTCTGGCTCCAGTATCCTATTGTGGGTACTAGAAAATTGCAGAAACCTTTATAATCACATAATAGAGTCCTAGTCTTTACAAGATCACTCCTTATGATAGCGCTTTGTCAGTACAGAAAATGAGAACAGCGATAAGGTTTAAATCTTTTTCAGCCTGATGTATTTAGTGTAAGGATTCAGGGAAGTGTTTAGCTAAAATTTTTCTAGGTATGGCTGTTTAATAACCTAAGTATTCTCCCCACCTTGTAACACCAAGGGTTATCGTGTACCCTAGCACAGATTATTTAATGGAGAAGATAATGAGGTTACTTTGCTATGCAAGTTTTGAAGATGCAGAAAAACACTTGGTACTAGAAGTGAAGCCTATAGTCCAAATATTTATCTGTCTGAAACTAGCATAAGTGTCCTGAATGTGTACTACTACAAAAAATGAAAAATGTTGGACATGCCTGTCACCTCCTGAGAAGGCTGGTAAGGGGAGCTGACACTGTTAGACTTGTTAAGGAGGGTGAAGAGGAAATTCAGCTGTTCCTAAAATTAAACAGCAATACTGAAAATGAAAGAGTATGTTGCTTTACTCTCTCCTCCCTTCCCCCTGTCCATCCAGCACTGCTCTAAGTAGTGGCTTCAGGTATGATCACCATAAATTAGCTGAATTTGAGCTGAAGAATCATTATTTAAATATATAAACCTGAAACAAAGGAATAAAATTATCTGACCACTTCTACAGGGTTCTTCTGCATCATGACACTACAGATGAAAATGGCAAAGTCCAAGTTTAAATTTATCATAACATTCAAGCAAGCCGTCCATGGGGAGAACTGAAACTATTTTTCTAAAATAAAAACCCAGCAGGACATAGAGACTAGAAGAGGGGGAAGCAAGCAAAGATCTCAAGGTTTGTTTTGTTGGCAAGAAAAGAGCTCGTGTCACTGAATGGGACTGCATTTCTGTATGGAGAAAGGCTTTCCCAGTGTGTATCAGCTTTAGTACATGAAATCCCGCTGAGGTATAGATGCTGCAGAGAGTACAAGCCTGTTCTCTTTAATAGTCAGCTTTTTTTCTTGCTCCTTTTCCTTTAGTATATACCAACATTAACATTTTAACTGCACAAAAGAAGTAGAGTTGTAGATGTACTTTAGTTAATCTGTTACTCTGGCATTCAGAGGGAGCAGGAGCCCAATACAACAAGAAACAGTAGCCTCCAAAGGTCCTTGCTTTAACCATTAGCCTCTGTTGTGCAGTTAGCTCAATGGAGTCAGAGCCACTTTGAAGCCAAATCCTTTCACGAAGAACTAGCTAGTTACAGTATTAGGGCTGAAGTTAATACTGATAAAAAAGCAGGGGGGCTTGTCTCAGAGGGGAAGGTGATGTATTTTGTCCAATTCTAACCAGCTGATGCTATGAAGTTAAAGTCTTGAGAGTTTAAAAATCACCTGATATCCAGAAAACTTAAATATTTCAGTTGCTGATAAGAACACATTGCTGCCTTAGTACAGAGAAGAATGGAGTTGCTATGTAGATGTAGTTCCCAGGTAGATGTTATTCAAGGTGGAAGCAGGCTGAAGAACAGTTTAGACAGTTTAGAAGCACAGTTGTTCGAGGTGTCTCACATCCAAGGGGGGTAGTTGTATGACTGCCTTACAGAAGACCTTTAGAATGTAGTCGTAGCAGTAGTAGGAAATGCAGCTCAACTATCAAGGAGACTGCTGTAGAAGAACCCAGACAGGAAAAGGGTGTGATGTGTAAGTCAAATGTATGGGATGGCAAGGCAGTAGTGTGTTCTTTTGTAGAGCTGCCAGGGCAAGGTGGGGGCCTGAATGTGTTTTAGGGTGGTTTGCACTGCTCCGAGGCTGTGCAAGTTGGAGACTTGTTGTGGTAGACTGAGGCCTTTGTATTATAGCTTAAATCTCTCTGGGTCAGGTAATGCTGTCAGCAGTGAAGGCCAGAAGCAGATGCCTGGTGACAGGCTAGCTATTAGAGGATGCCTGTTGGCCTTATGTCCTGATTATTGGGTCTGTGGCAAGGTCCGTGTCAACTGTTGACTGCTTTTTTGAGGCACAGAAAACCCTTTAAAGAGAGAGAGGCATTGTAGATCTTCATAACTTCTTTCTAGGACCTCAGTGCTTTCCAGAAGTGGGTGCAAAGACGAGGTGCTCTTCCTGTCATGTGTGTTTGATAGTTCTGACTAAAATATGCACAAATTATGTGGCAAGTTCTAAACTGAAAGGAATTCTTGGGGCATTACACTAAGCACTATGGGTGCCAGTGAACAAATTTCAAAAGAGCATCAGCACGAAGGAGTTATTTTCCATTGCTGTGCTGTGGCACTGTAGATTCTCAGCTGCAGTATGTGGTTATGTATGCATGACTCTAAAAATTACAGGTTGAGTGTTTATCCTGTACTGAACGAACAGAATGGCCACAGTGGTACAGCTGAGGATGCTCCTGAGTAACACTCAGCAGCTGGCCCTGATGTCAGCGGAGATTTTATTACAGCAAACCTGGAAAATTGTGTGCCTGTGTTTGAAAGAGGGAGCGAGAGCATGCCAAGAGCTGTGTTCCCTGCGTTTCCTTGGCAGCACAGAAACAAGACTTAGGGAGGGGAATGGTGGGGGAGACACAACACAGCACCACACGACACAGCCATTCAGTGAGTGCATCTGTAACCAAACCCATCGTCTTTGCTGGCGGGTGGCTGACTGAAGTGCTATTATTAGCAGGCAGGTGATGTCATGGAGCATGTCATGAGGCCAGCCAGGGAATCCCCATGGAAGATGGATGGGCAAGGGGTTGGGAAGGGTGGAAGGGGGGTCAGAGAGAGGTGCCCCCTTCCCTGCATCCGTGCCCACCCAGGGGGGCCCTGCCGCAGCAAGCAGCCCCCAGCCCAGCCTAACTGGGGCACTGGGTTCATGCTGTGTAAATTATCTTCTCAGCGTGGTGGCTGGCTGTTCAGTCTGAAGTGTGTGAATGTACTTAACCTTCAGTAACCTTTCCATTGTTTACTTTAGAGTATACATTTGTAGCTTCTGGCAAAAGGTAGGGATATCCTAGAGAGCACGTCAGGCCTCATATTAATGGAGTTTTAAGAGCCCACATTCTTCGTTCCTTTTTTTTTTTTCCTGAAGGGAAAAAAATGCTGGCAAGAGAAAGCCTTTTTTTATTTTTTTTTAAAATGCATATTCTGTTCTGGTAAATAAAGTGTCTTTCCTGAAAGCAGCACTTTCAGAAAGAGTAGGCTTTGCGTTCAGGCTGCGCAGGGAAGAAGACATACAGGTGCTAGAATTTCTGCTGCCGAAAATAATATGTGCCCCATTGAGTGAACTGTGGAAGAGTTTGTAGGGCCCCACATTTTCACTGACAAAGTTGTTCATCTTGTTTCATTTTGGATGGATTTTTTGCTGTTAAAACATATCCTTACAAATTGCTATGACACTTGAAAGGCAGGTATTGCTTAGATGTGGATGTGGGATGACAAATTCAGTAGCTATATATACACAAGTTTTTTCCTGGGCATCCCCAAATCAGCTGGAGAATCATGTAAGCAGAGATTACCTCTTATGAAAGAACGTTGTTTGTCTTCTTTCTTAGTTCTCTGTTTAATACTGAAACTTATGAAGCACTTCTGAAGCTAACATTTTTATTTCAGGATGTCCACAATCAAAATTAAACATGTACCGTCATAAAAACGCAAGGATAGATGTAGAAATTTCAGTGAGCAGCTTAGCATATGTAAAATTTAAGGTAAAATATGAAAAAGGCATATGATACTTTCTGCAGAGAATAGGGTTGTTTTCATATTCTTTAACTAGAAAACATTGCTAATGGCAATGCGTGTAAAATGTATGTGTGAGAAAATGTAGCTAGTTTGCATTTAATGTGTGTGCATGCAAGTACCTGTGCGCTCTTGCTCGTATCCAAAAACTGTTTGAAGTGTATTGCTTTGATGCAAAGTCAAGTGCTGAAAAGATAGGAAATGCCAAAAGTGAGATACAATCTTTGCAACCTTAATTATGTTTCCTTGTGCATATACAGTTCAATACACTCTTAATTACAAGTCACATTGAAAATTTTTCCATGAAATGTGTCATTCAGTGCATGGAGTAAACAGTGCTTAGTGAATGAGGAACTGTTCAGTATTCTGTGTTATCCTTGCTTGTGCCACTGTTTTCAGCCAGACTCAGAGATTTTACTCCTTAGTTTTTCTTGTCTTTGCTACAGATGTATTTGAGGGCTTTAACAAGCATTAATCAGCCTTTGCGATACTCCCCTGAGAGGGAAATGAGTATGATCCCCATTCTACAGAAGAGGAACTGGGCTCCCAAAAAATTCACAACATAACAAACGCAATTACCCTGCCTTTGCTTACCAACCTCCTTCCAGTTGTAACGGTGAGAGTTTGTGCAGGGTAACTGCCTGGCTATAGGTTCTCATGCTCAGCTCCACATTGAAGACTGCCCAGATCAACCCAGGAGATGAATTACTGTGGGAGTCCATGCACCTGCAGCCTGAAATAAGGAAACAGGATCCTCAGAGAACCAGGCAGTAAACTTACAGCACATTAATAATCTCCACATAGAAACAGATATTTTTTCACATTTATTTAACCAAATCAAAATAAACACTGAAACAGCAAGAGTACTTTCCCTGTAACAGGCACAATTCCAGTATTTACCGCCAAGTCTCTTCTTCAGACAGTGGAGAGACCACTGATGCTGTGTGTGAAAGGTGACCAAATACTTCCTTGGTTTGGAAGACTCACAGAAAACTGTTTCTCTTCTGGGGACAACAGAAGAGGACTAGATATTTTCAAAGGCATATTTTTAGGAAAAAACTGGCTACTTACAGCTGGAAATTGTGAAAATAAAATTAGCTTGAGGGGCATTGAATGAAGCTTGGCCAAGGTACTGAAAATCACATCCCAGGAGAGAAAGTTACGTTGGTTTAAAGATTGTATCTGCTTTGCTAACAGTAACCATTAAGCACACACACTTATCTTACTCTCTCAAAGAAGGTGCTGTCTATGTTATTTCTGAAATAAAGGTGAACTATTCAATTGCCTGTTGAACGTATGGCATTTTTTTGTAGGGCATGTTCACATTTGGGCCCTTCTTGGTAGCTGATGTCCCAGTCCAGAGACTGACACACTTGCAGTCCCTATCCTGTATAAGGCTCCCTGACTGAGTGGTAGCAGTACCAGAAATTGTACTTCTCATGATAGCATTTGCCTTCCATTCTTACATCTGGCTTAGTCATTTCAAAAAAGGTAGGTGAAAAATAGCCATAATCACCATAACCTACAACCACCACAACCTACAACCGCCACCCAGCACAGGTAGGATAGGGAAGAAGTTAATTGCTGCTTAATAGCCCACCATAAGAGAAATACACAGGGTTAGTTGGTATCATATTTTACAGTAAGTATATGGGTATAATGAGATGTTTACTTACATGGGTCTAATCTAACAAGATGGTATGTGACAACATGTGGCTTAACTCAGAAATGTTCTCAAGCTTTTAAGAAGTAATCTAGAATCACGTTTAAAGCTCAAGGGCAAGAGAATGATCGTGGCTCATACAGGGGGTCATATATACAAAGGGCTCACTTTATGTGAACATGATTTTACTTTTATATGGATTTGGTTTATTGTATCACTAAAGCCTTCAGTCACTGTTGCATTAGTTGTTCCAGTTGTTACTGTATTAATGAAGTCAGAGAGCCTTTCTTAAACTTCCTTTGAACTTCATTGCTATGTGTGCATATTCCAAAAATGCCTTGGAGAGCTGAGGACAAGAGCAATGTGGTCTACACAATGTGGATTTTACATATGTACTTGCTACTGAGACTTGATTTCCAGGTAGTGGAACATGTGTTACACATGTTACAGATATAAATGAAACACATATAAAAAAGGTGTTCTTCAGTTAAAAAAAAGCTCTGCCTGTCAAGATGATGAGTGTTCTAGGATTCTGAGTCAATTATAAACTTTCACATACAGAAGAAAAGACCATACTGCTTGTTCCAATTTTCCCTCTATCAGTAATTTATAAAGTTTTGTTAATTGGTTGTTGAAGGTAGATAATCTGGCACTATAAAATGCCTACATGACAGTTCATGGAAAAGAAGGACCTCTCAAGCCAAAGCCATGTCTTTCTAAGCCTGTTAGATGTGTATTTTTTTTCTGTTGGTAATTTTGTTTCCCCAATTGCATCTAAAGATTTGAACCTTACAAGTTCTCCCCAGGTAGAATTTCTGAAACAAGGGGAGTCAGATCCAAGGTGTAAATGTTGTTACTAATTCCCACTTAACCACCTTCTAAATAAGAAAGAAAACTGCTACTTCAGGTTTTTGGGGTTGGGAGTGTTTCTCTCAGTAGTTATATGAAAATAGTAACTTCTGTATCTACTTTAAAAGACTGGTCTGGATTTATTTTATCATTACTTTATATGATGTATCATCTAATGCCCTTATTACCGCTAAGTCTCATTGGAATAAAACAGTGCAAGTTTTTCTATGCTTGTTGTATCAAGAATAGAGCTATTTACCATGGTGAAGGAGGACAATAGTGCAGTTACTCTGAGATCTCAACATAGAAGTTTTTGAAGATGAAATAGATGCTTTGCAGTATTGACCTGGTCCTGTGACATATGCTCTACCATGACCTTAACTACAGATGTCCGTTGCTATTTTTACAGTTTTATTAAGAGCTGCTCAAATTGTATTTTTAGTGATCACTTTCTTCTTATCCCAGATTGCCATTTGCTTTTTCTTAAATACAGTCTTTTGCCATGCTGTCTCAAAGATGGCATAGGGTTGCAATGTGCCACTAATCCATTTGCCATGTTCCACCGTGGTGTTGTCTGCCTTTAGTGGTAAATGATGTATTTATATTATTATAGCAGTTTAAATTTGTGAGGAAAAGCTTCTGGATGAAATTTGCTCTATAAATATATGTGTTGTGGTAGTGATTATATGAAGAAGCTGTGCCAAAGAACAACCTTCATTTACTCTGTTGTAAACTATAGACAGTTAACTTTGTATCTCTGACCTCTGATTTAAATGATCTTTCATCTAGGTGATTTCTGTTCATGTTGCTTCAGGCAGCAGATTAAATTCATGGTTCCAGGAAAGATGATGGCTATAACTGCACAGCACATTCTGGTGTCAGAGGATTTTGGGGAAGTTCTAAAGTACAGAGATGCATGTTACAAGCATACGTATGGGTGAAAGAACCAGTTTCTCTACTTTATGATTATTGTTTCCACAGGAATTTGGCTGCTACCTTTTAATATTTCCTGTTTCTTTAATTTTCCAGCAAATTCTGGTTCCTTGCAAGGCCCACAGACTCCACAGTCTACTGGTAGTAATTCCATGACAGAAGTGCCAGGCGATTTGAAGCCCCCAACACCAGCATCAACACCTCATGGACAGATGACACCTATGCAAGGTGGCAGGTATGAAAAGAGCTTTGTCTCATTTTCATGTTGGGCTGCAGTCCTACAACAGTTCAAGCTAGTCTTTCCCAACTGTCAGCACTCATCTGATGCTGCAGAGAACTAGTCAGAGTCTTACCAGTGGCAGGGAGGGAGGGAAGGGGAGGAAGGATTAGGAGCTGCATTTCTTTCTGAATTCTAAAGAAGGATCAGACGACCACCAGTGCAAAGGGGTGCATGTGACTATATGAAGAATGCAGAGGAAGGTGGAACCCAGCAGCACTGGCTTAGAATCACAACGTTCTTTTCCTTGTTTACCCTGTACTCCTCTGGTATATAGGTTCAGAGATTTATGCTGAGGAAGGACTAAAGTGTGGTTTTAAGGTGTTACTTAAATTCAAATTATAGAAAGCATGTATAATAACAGTTGTTGAGATAGCAGAGGGTTCAGCTGGATGGACTAAAAGATCCCTTTCAGTTCTATGTCCTGTCACAGAGACAGACTCAATCTGAAGTGATGCCTTCCCACCATTCATTAAGGATTCATATCCCACTGAAGTCCAACAAAAAAAAGTTGTTGACTTCAGCAGGAATGTAGCCAAGCTCTAAACTATGCACAGTCGCTCGAAACATACTTAGGTTCTTCTTTTCTCCATCTGTGATACTTCAGAAAGGATAACAAAAACCTGTTTTAGTAATCTTTAATTCAGTTTGAGTTTTCTTTCACTTTTTAAAACCCAGCAAAACAGCTTAGTGAAATTTCAGAAATATTTAGACTTTTCTATGAGTAACAGGAGCACACACAGCTGAATTAGATTAAAACCCTTTAGGGGTTCTTTAAGGTAAGTAGCTAGATAAGCCTGGGGAAAAAATGGGAAGATCTTTTTAATGGTTGTCTAGTGTGAAAGTATTTTGCATCTTCCTCAGATGTATCCTGCACTGATCACTGCCACAACATCATGCACTAGGCCTATAATAGTCCAGTCTGTTTTCACAACTGTTACAAGTAGATGATGATGTTAACGCCTCCTTTTTTTTCATCTGCTAGAAACAGCGCAGTTAGTGTGCATGATCCCTTTTCTGATGTAAGTGATTCAGCATTCCCAAAGCGAAACTCCATGACACCAAATGCACCATACCAGCAGGGAATAAACATGCCAGATATGATGGGAAGGATGCCATATGAGCCGAACAAAGATCCTTTCGGTGGAATGAGAAAAGGTATTTTCTGTGCGGGAGCTTAAGTATTCTTCCCTACTTCTATGTAAACAAGATGTTCCAGCTGTCAAAATGAGCTTTTTTCACTTTGCTGATTTTGCCATTGGTAAAATGGTATTCTTGTAGCAGAAAGAGAGGTGTTTCATTCTGGTCTGGTCATATTTTTCCCTCTTAGATTCACACTGTTTATTTTAGACTTAACAGAATCCTAAAAATGCTTGTAGGAATACATTTCAGGAAATGACATAAATTCACAAGGTTAGATTTTGTGCACCACCATAGGTAACTTGAAGGTGGTTAGCCAGCCTACAAATCAGATGCTGGACTTCAGTGTTAGAATATGAAGTGGTCATGGAACATGCACAGTTGTAGTAGGGCTGAACTTGGAATTCACTGTGTGGAACTGAGCCAGTCTCCTAATGCTCTCTGTCTCAGAATAGGAAAGCTAACTTTTTTTCTCACTTGAACAGGCCCTGCAAAAGGTAATGAACACACTCGATGTTTATTTTTAGAAAGCAAAAATTAATATCATTGTCAGACCTGACTCTTGTCCTTTTGGCCACTTAACCTACGGATGGTTATTGTAAAATGTGCTTAAAATGAATCAGTCTTGCATGCTTCTTATATAGGAACGTAGGTGGAAAGAACTCAAGCAGGGTTCCCAATGTTGCAAAGAGAAGAGCAGATGGAGGAGATGAAATTAAGAAAGTGGAAACTGAAAGGGAACAAAAGGGAGGAATAGGAAGAGGAGGTCCAGAAATCAGGGGAAGAAATATATGTGATGAACTGAGGAGATGCTTTAAAAGAGATAGTTAACCTGACGTGAATATTTTTAAAGCTTGCTTTAAATTCTTTCACATGGACTGTGGATACTAGCATAGCCCAGTTGGAGGAAGGAAAAAAAAAACCTCTGCCTTCGATTCACTTCAGATTTTATATCTGTGTAAGATTAAGTCGGTTTATTGCATTTTGTTATATGTTTATCCTATCGAAATAGAAATGTCTCTGTTCCGTATCTACTATGAGGGACTAAAGGATAGAGTCTCTTCCTGTATTTGCTTGGGGATTTATATCTGATAATAGTTGTCAATGTGCCTTTTCTTAGACCCATAGAATATGCCCATCCTGTTCAATAAGCTACATCAGGATACAGTATGTTTTCCATGATTAAATTGTGGTATACATGTGTGTGTGCAGGCTTTATGGGAAAAAAAGAGCCTGATTTTGACAGCTTTTGTAATCCAGACTAGGAGATTTGCTTTAGTCTGTTTTGCAAGGTTTGTGTTTTCATCCATATTTAGCATTGTTTAGGGTAAAAAGAACAAGAGCAAGTTGATCTTCAGCTGTGAAGACCACAGGGAAGAAGCTGCCTGGTGCCTGATGAGCTCAGTTCCATAGGATGAGGTTATTTTCCTCGCTTGCAGCTCCTTGCTATTATAACCATCATGTTGGTAGTGGTGCTGCTTCATGTGTTTTCATCAGACCCTGAAGAGCTTGTCAGATACCAGCTAATTCTCCTTGGCAGTGTTATGGATCTGAACATTATTTTAAAATACATCATTTAATAGAAAGATATCTTCAAGCACCCAGAATAATATATTTAATTTCCCTTACCGTTGCAGTGCCTGGAAGCAATGAGCCTTTCATGACCCCTGGACAAATGCCTAACAGTGGAATACAAGATATGTATAACCAGAGTCCATCTGGAGCAATGTCCAACATGAGCATGAGCCAGCGACAGCAGTTCTCTTATGGAAGTGGCTATGACAGGAGGTGAGTCAATCTACAGGAAAAAGCAAAGCCCATTAGCAGAAATTATCCTCTCTCTCCTTATTTTCCCATTACACCTTGAAGAGAACATAGTAGCTTACGTTTCCTACAGCATCCTGCTAAATCACTGAGAGTCAAACCACTAGTAATGACTGAGTCTAGCTGTTCACAGGAAGTAATAAGGAAGAATTGTCACACCTTAGAAGTCACTCAAGCTGCAGCACATCAGTGTGTGGGTGTGTTTGACAGCTGCCTTGAGCTGGTGGCTGGGCTGGGCTGTGATGGCATAAACTGGCACCTGAGTTAGTCTTCTGGCCATGTTTTCACCTAACCAGCTGTTGGTGAGCATTTCATGAAAACCAAAATACACAGCCTAAATGTGTGGTTTGTGATCTCTTAGTGAATTCCCTTTGGAGAGTCTGGAGTCTGTTGTCTGAGCTGTAAGGACACCAGTCTTGCAGTATGTCTGTCAGGACCCTCATAGGTTTGTCTTTCAGTGAAGTACACAAAAGAAATTTGTCCCTCTTTTGTTTATCTCAGGAAAGCCTTTGGGGTAAAAAAAAAAGGTAAAATCACCGATGTCTAATCACTGATACAGCAAGCACAATGGTTTGGCAGTGTTTGGATTACATGAAGTATTCTAGTAGGTTTTGCAGCTCAGGCTGTGTTGCTACTTCTACTTTCATTAGACTGTGTACTTTAGCTTCACTTCTTGTTTCCTGAAGGTGGCCAAAGTGGTGCAGTGTGTGTCTTTTAAGCCTAACAGTAGAGTAGTTTTCAGTCAGTAGTTTGTCAGTAGATGTGTATAATAAAACAAGTATAATCACATTGTTCAACAGGTCACGTTGCTGGGGAGTCAGTGAGAGTAAGGGCTCCAGTGGAAGATGATAAGTCAGGAGAATGCTTTCTTTAAGGGGCATGTCTTATTTTGTTGTAAGTTTTGGAGAGTAAGTGCTTTTTACAGAATGAGGTTTCCTTTGTCATTTTTTACATCTGATCATGGGCTGGGTTCTGAAGGCATTACGGGACCTGGTGGTCCACCAACATGGTGCCTACATACAGTGACCCAAGCATGTACTCTCCTAATCGGTGCCCTGGCCAGAAAAGGTGAACACCGATTTCTCTGTAGTATCTATGATAACCAGCCACACAGTGTGGCCAGCATCTGTGAGAGACATGGATAGATCTGTTGACTTTCTATAGCCATAGAATAAGAGATTAGATAAGGAGTTAGTTGTGTATCTCCCTGCCAACACTGAACTAGAACATATTTTATATGCCGAAGTTCTCCAGAGCATCATTGAATGACACGAATTCCAAAGTTTCCATAACTTCACCTGCCTTGTGGAAGTGTTTCCTTATGTATGACATACATGTACCTTTCTTAGATTTATGTTATTGCATGTACCATGTTGGACAACTGTAGACAATTCCCGTCAGTTGTATTGGGTTTTTAACTGGCATTAGGTAATTTCTCTCCATCTTTATCATAGTTTAGGAGATACTGAACAGCTGTTGCTTTCACTCTAGTCAGCTCCCAAGAAATGTGAGTTTTCTGTGCTTTTGGAAAAACTAGGTCCCATTAGTTCTTTTAACATGTCAGGTGCTCTGTTTCTGTGCCACTCCTTGATACATTGCTTCCATAATTATACTCAAATTATACATGTGTTCTCACTGGTAGTGAGCGTAGAGAGAGGAATTACTGACGTCGTAGTGTGCAGTACAATTGGTATTTATCAGTCTTAATACTTTCCAAGTACTTAATTTCAGCAACCTAAATTTCATTTAGATGTGCTAAAAATATTGCAGCTGCACTGTAGTACTCCTCAGAGGTCTTACATGCCACAGGTAAGTTTCCAAGTCCAAAATAGCTCTACCTTTTATGTGTATGATTCATTATGTAGTTTTACTTAAAAATAACATGAACATCAGCAAAATTAAAAGTACTGGTTTTACTCAGTAGTGACGTATTTAAATGTTATGTATTATAATTAAATTTGTGCTCGCTTTCTGTCATTAGCATCAGACTAAAATTACAATTTCACTTCAAATCAACAGTTAACTATTGATTATATTCTTAAATAATCCAGAAAGAAACTTGCTTGGTGACTTGCTTGGTAATTCTTGTTAAAACACAGGAATTTTGACTTGCAGTCTTTGAGCTGCACATAAGATATTTTTCCACCTAAGATGCATTCCCAGTGCTGCAGCAGCCTGTCTTACCTCTTTGCCGACCATACCCTGTTCCCATTCATGACTGATGTCTCTAAATATCTCTTGCTTCTTCACTGCTTCTCCTTTCTTCTGTCTATCTGTTTTATCTCCTCTCTTCCATGAACAGCTCCAGCAGAGCTTATTACATCAGGCTCAGTACCATACCTCACTGTACCTTCACCAGTTCCAAATGGCAAATACCTTCAAGGTGCAAGATCATCAGAGCACTTTGCTTTTCCTGGTGTCTTGGAAATTCCAGCAGTGCTAACTGTTAATTCGAATGCTTCATTTTAGGCATGAACCATATGGGCAGCAGTATCCAGGACAAGGACCTCCCTCAGGACAGTCACCATATGGAGGACATCAACCTGGAATGTATCCACAGCAGCAGGTAGGAGAGGGGAAAACAGCCATATTTGTAACATTTGTTTAATAAATGTCACCCCGAAATTCTGTGTACATTCAAATATTTGCCTATACAATGTATGTCTTCTAACACAGAGGAGCACTGTAGCTCTGGTCCAAATCACAGCCCATATAGAAAAGCAGTGTATGTGCAACTATAGAAAAATATGTTCATTACACTGGAAGAGTGTAAATTTTAACAGATGTTCTGTGGCTTTGGATGTGTATCAAGTGATTGTCCCAGGTTAATAATCAGCTGACTGGGAAAGTCTAATTCGTAGGATAGTAAAGTGATGCTGCCTCAATTCCAGAAACAAACAGGAAAGCTTCTTGGCTGGCAGGTTGAAGGGTCTTAACCTAAAATCACGCAGCCAAGTGAACCCAACAAAAAACTGGAACAAGTTAAAATGTGCAGTACTCTCAATTATTTACAGTGCCATGGCAGGTGATATGAGATACCTATCTTTAATACAGATCAGACAGCACATTCCCCACACAGTGTCTCTAGTAATAATGTGGTACAAACACATGGGAGAGAACACTATTAATGTTAAAAATAGCTTAACCATTTGTGCATTCCAGGCACCTTAACCATAGAATAACTTTGAAAATAAAAAACTTATTAATTAATAGGGGGGTTTTGTGAGGTGTAACATTACTCCCTTGCAGGCAAAACCTCATCTTAGCGATCAATAGCAAAACTACACCGACTTCAACAGGATCAGAGTTTCATCCTGCATGGTATTCATTGATTTCTAGTCATACAATAACTAGAATTGAAGTTAGCTTCCAAAATAGAAAGCATTTCCTTACAATATAAAAATTTAAATGTAAGCAAGTTTTCAACCAATTTCATATAGTCAGTTTGGGATAGAGTTTTACTAAGAAATTTAGAGGGTGAGGGAAGGAACACCACTAAAAGAGGAGATCTTAGTTTGTACTGCACTGGAAATGTATATAAATTCCAATTTCAGAATTTCTTGCTTATGTCTTTGGTTCATAATATCTCTAAGCATAATCAAAAAACTGTTTTGTTGTTCTTTATGATAGTCATATGCTAGCGGTCTAGGTGATTTAATGGGGGAATTGCAAAGATCTGTAACAGCAGTTTGCAAATATTCCATGCTAACGTATGCAGGGAATATATTAACTACATGTTCATTTAAGCAAGGAGACAGCTGGAATTCGTAAAAATATATTTAGCTCTGTCCTTAATGCTGTTTATATGCCTTGTACAATGACTCTGCAATGCAAAACGCATTAATGCAAAAAAAGCAGTAAAGCATTAAGGGCAGAGATCCTGGCTAGCCTCAGCCTCTCCCTCCCACTCCCAGAGGATTCCACATCTTCATTCAACTAGAGGTTAGGTTGCCACTAGGTTGTTTTCAATTTCCTAAATCTCAATTTATAGTATTACAGGAAGAATGTGAAAAAAAGGCCCGTTTGAACCTTCATCTACAATCTGAAGCCTAGGGAATGATCTGGGATGAAGGTGCTTGGAGCGCTCCCGTACTCCTGGGGCTAATGAAACACTTTGAGACAGGTTTTTCAATTCCTGTACCACATGCTCATACCTCAAGTGCTATTAGGCAGCAGGTTTCCAGTGTTGGTGTCTTTTTGTCTTCTGTGAGGTCTCAGAACTCTACATCCCCAGTGGAGAGAGACAGACACACTGTGCAGCCCCAGCCTCTTGCCAAACCTTTACACAGAAGGGGAAGTTCAAGTGTATCGCTGTCCTCAGCCTTGGGTACTACTAGGCATGTTGCCACTATGTATAAAGAAGCACTGAAATGCTTTTAGAAAGGCACATGCTTCATTCCTAGTGTCTCCTTTAAGCACTGAGTCACTGTGGCAAAACAAACACCATCTTTTTAGGTGTGGCAACTGCCAAGTCAGTTTTTAATGTATAAATTGGCCCCAAGGGTGGAATTTACTACAGCAAGTAGTTTATGTAAGGCTGAAAATAGGTATTTCTCAGATAGCCAGACAGCTCTATAGCAACTTAGTTTAAAGAAAAAAGTACTTTCATGCAACAGCGTACTTGTGGTTTTATGTGCACCAAAGCTGGAAGATGAGTTTATGAATCCCAGAGCTGTTTTAACTGACCCATATTGAATACATACAGAATTTTACCTGATCTTAACTCCAGCATATTAGTATACATTGTGCAGTGTGACTGAGCTACAGTTTCCAGGGGAGCTGTAACTTTGAATTTGCCATAGATCATATATTCAAGAATCACCCATTTAATTCACATCTTTTGCTTCAGAGCACTCCGTGCAGTTTGAACTGTGGAACAAAATCACACAGAAACGAAGGACCACTACAAACCTTACCAGCTTCCCCTCAAACTGCAACATCTTTTTGGTTCTGCCATCTTAAGTACATACAGCTTGTATGATTTAAAAACAGCTCACTTCACACAACATTCCCTACTTGAGCGGGTGAGAAACAAAGAGGGAACAGACCATAGGTGGCAGCTGTTAGTTACATTGCTTAATTCATTACTGATCAGCAGGGTAAGAACCTACATAAACCGGAGCAGAACATTTGGATGTGACCATTTGCTGTAATAATCACACAGTAAATTAAATGTGATTAGGGTGATTTGGGAAGAGGGATGGTTGCCCAAACAGGCCCCTGTTCCTGGGAATTACAGAGTAGCAAATGCAACAGAATGTTTTCTCCTGCTAATAAATTTACTGTGTGTAGCCTATGCCCTGTTCTAAGATCCAGCATTTCAGACATGCATGCTTGCAGCATATCTTACTATTTTAAGAGTTTATTCAGTTCTTGTCTCTTGAAAAGATTCACTGAGTGGTTTTGAATTTTTTTAAGATTTTTTTTCTTAATAGACCAAGCATAAAAAAGAAGTGAAAATATTTAGTTGGTGAAGACCATTGCCTTTTCATGCGTATCTGAAATGACCAATGGAATTTAACCTATCAGAAAGGAAAGGAAAGGGAAGGAAAAGGGAGGAAATGAGAGCAAGCATAAGTTTCTTTTTAGTATTAAGTTATAAGCGCAGCTAAACAGAGACTTTAAAAGAAACCACTGGATCAAGCCTAACCATAGCAATTGTATGCCTGGCTCTGGAATCAGCATGAACCCCTAGCACAGACTAAGTACCTTCAGCTTTTTAAGTGAGCTTTCAGCCAATATATCTGTATTGTGAATGAAGTAAAAGTGACACATCTTCTCTCCACATTATTTTGTTCTTTTTTTTCCCAGAACTACAAGCGACACATGGATGGCATGTATGGGCCTCCAGCCAAACGCCATGAAGGGGATATGTATAACATGCAGTATGGCAACCAGCAACAGGAAATGTATAACCAGTACAGCAACGCTTACACAGGACCTGACAGGAGGCCCATGCAGGGACAGTATCCATATCCATATAACAGGGAGAGGATGCAGGGCCCAGGACAAATGCAGCAGCACGGAATACCTCCCCAGATGATTGGTGGCCCCATGCAGTCATCATCCTCCAGCGAAGGTCCTCAGCAGAACATGTGGCCAACACGAAATGATATGCCTTATCCTTACCAGAATAGGCAAGGTCCAGGAGGCCCTGCACAGGCCCCTCCATATCCAGGGATGAATCGCACTGATGATATGATGGTACCTGACCAGAGGATAAACCACGAGAGTCAGTGGCCTTCTCATGTCAACCAACGTCAGCCTTCTTATATGTCATCCTCAGCCTCCATGCAGCCTATCACTAGACCTCCTCAGTCATCCTACCAGACACCACCCTCTATGCCAAACCACATCTCTAGAGCTCCAAGTCCAGCATCCTTCCAGCGCTCTTTAGAAAACCGTATGTCTCCAAGCAAGTCTCCCTTTCTGCCCTCCATGAAGATGCAAAAGGTTATACCCACAGTTCCAGTGTCACAGGTCACAGGACCTCCACCCCAGCCACCACCAATTAGGCGAGAAATTACCTTCCCTCCAGGCTCTGTAGAAGCATCCCAACCAGTCTTAAAACCAAGACGAAAGATTACCTCAAAAGATATTGGTAAGAATTAAAATAAAAGCCAAATGCCAAAACAAGGTGGGAGAAAGGGACTTCAATTTTGATTTTACATTTTCTTTGGACAAATAGTCAATTTTAGTAACTATGTGATTGTCTTCAATAGAAATGTAATAACGTGCACTGGGGAGGATGATAGGTAAAACTCATTCCAGACAATCTGACGTGAAATGAAAGCAGTATTTTAAATAGAGACCTAAGGTCTCCAGAAATGCGTTAAAAATGAAGCTTGCCTCGCATTTCCAAATGATATTTGTTGAAATGTCCTTCAAAATGTCTGTTAAGTCACCAGTACAAAATTTAGCTGAGCAAAGCTTTCTGTGTTTGTATTCCATGGAAGCTCATGCTGTTCTGCTGTGAGGTTGTAGTCTATGCCTCCCTTGAGTGGCTCAGTTATTCATTCCATATTATTTGTCATGTTTGTTTCTCCCTATTCTTTCCCAAGTATCTTCCTGAGTTCCTGTGACATTTCATACATTCAAGTTCTCATGCTTCCAAGTTCCCACACTCCTAACTAGAGTATTCGGTCTTTATGTACCAATTATTTGGTTTAGTCAGTTTCTCTAAGTTTGCACTATTATTTTGGCTTCAGCAAAGTCAGGAAGAATGGCCTGTCATGCTCCAGTATGAAGGCTGAGCAGCAGTTACAGAAAAGCTGAACAGGACTAAGTGGCAAAAGCAGGTCTTAACTAGTGTTTTAGTAACTATTTCATTTAAATTCTGCATCCTCAGAATGTCATATTTAAGTCTTTCAGAACGCATTAATGTCTCCAGGGATGCACTGTTTTACTTCTCCTTTCTTCCTCCAGTAACTCCTGAGGCCTGGAGAGTGATGATGTCTCTTAAATCTGGTCTTTTGGCTGAAAGTACCTGGGCGCTAGACACTATTAATATTCTTCTGTATGATGACAGCACTGTTGCTACTTTCAACCTCTCTCAGGTAGGTGGCAAGGCAGTTTGCTTCACAACTTTCCAAGGAACAATAACTGAAATAAGATACCTGCAAAAATGCAGAAGACCTTTAAAATTTATTATAATTAACATGAAATTGAATATGTTTAAACTTTTTTTTATGATTGGTAACAGTGAGCAACAAGAGATAGCTTTAGGTCAAACAAGGGAAATAATGAGCCTGAAAGAAGAGTGTCTCTTGTAGAAAGGAGCATGTAAGAATGTAGGAATTTTAGCACTGACAGAAGACTAATGTGTAAATTCACTCTCGCGATAGTACGAAGACAATCCCAGAAAACAGTAGTATGTTAGTAATCTTGTGTTTCCATAATAGGCTTTGCAAAACTATTTAAAATGGATTTGAGGTTGTCTTTTGGTGACTACTTGCCTTACTCAGAAGCTCCATACTAGGTTGTGGGATTTTTTGAACTGCTTATTTTCTGTTTCGTTTCTCCTTCTAGTAAATTAATTTGCCCAGAAATATCAGATGGGCAATATAAAGGCTAAAATCCACTGTCCGTCCACAGGATGCAAGTAATACAGGATTTAACTGTGTGCTTTGCCTCGCTACCTCCCAGCATTTTTCAGCCCTGCTCTAATCATTGGCCTGTTAGGTGGTAGTAATAGATGGCTTGCTGATACTGCACATCATCTAAAATTTGTACAAATTAAATATTCAGTTTCCCTGCATCATTCATTCCTTGGTTACTAATACTGTAACTCATCTTTTTTTAAATATAATGACCTTTTTTTAAATACAGACACAAATGGTACATATCATCCTGCCTAACTTTAGAACTAGGGATATCTATAGCATGATTCATCTCACCCTGAAGTAGAGATCTAAAATAGGTCAGATGAATCATACCCTAGAAATGGCCTGTAAAAGACCATTGATTATAAAAGGAATCTAGACAATTAGGTTTGGTGTCTAACTGTTGCAGGTGTTTGAAGTGAAGTGAGGTGAACCTCCTCTGCAATCTGTTAGAAACTGCATTAATGTACCCTGTGCAAGTTGCACAGAATACCAGGCATATTTTACATCCAGGTTTTTTGTTACTTTTACCTTGGGGTTTATTTTCAGTGGCAGTCAGAACTCCGGATGATGACTGTTAATTCCTGCAGTTCATAGGCATCAGTTTGTTCTTAATTCTTCAAGGGTTTGGCAGTTGTAAGAGAATACAGGACAGACAAAAGGATACATTTTGCTGAAAACCTTCTAGCCCACAATTACAAACACCACCACCACAATAAAAGCCAGGCATCAGGCTGAATGCATAATAAAGCCACTGAGGGTAAATTAATACCAAGTCCAATTGCTGGCTTTCCATAAGAAAGTGATTACAAATAAACTAAAAGGATTGAACCTAAATGAAGACTGTTTCTGACAAGTGACTTAAAGCACCAGGCTCCAGTAACAATTTTTAAGTATTGCCAGGCAAAAATGGAACCATTCCAATAGAGATGGGGTATTAATCTAGGACATTGGTACCTAGACCCTGAATTGCAGATTCCTAGAGGACAGCTGGTTTTAGAGACTGAGATACAACGGAGGAGAGGAAGAATTGTAAACTTCAGGCATCTAATAAAAGTACAAGTCAGAAAAACTAGTTAGAAAGTTCAGTACTCTCTGCGAAACATGAAAAATGGCAGCCACTTCCAAGAAGATAGAACAGCTAGGATAGATGCCTACTGTAGCTTAAAGGAGACATATGAATAATTCTGCACTTCTCATACGTGTAACAGTTCAAGCAAATGGAGCCATGACAGTTAGACACTACATACTGTTTGGACAGACACTAGAGGAGTTTTTCCTTTGATTAATTTCTGCCATGCAGGACCTAGCCACAAGACCACAGCAGTAGGAGTCTGGAAATATTCGCAGGTGTATGCATCGATGTTCCTAATAAAATTCCTTTTATCTGATTTTTATGTTCTTTCTTCTCCCCTCAGTTGTCTGGATTTCTTGAGCTTTTAGTAGAATATTTTAGAAAATGCCTGATTGACATTTTTGGAATCCTTATGGAATATGAAGTGGGAGATCCAGGACACAAAGCACTTGATCACAAAACAGCCAAGAAGGATGATAGCCAGTCCTTGGCAGAGGATACTGGAAAAGAGGAGAACGACGAATGTATTGACTATTTTGATGAAGATGAGGAAGAAGGGGAGGATGAAAAGGTAGAAGGGGAAGAAAAGAGCATTGTTTTTTCCACTCCTGGTGCCATTGCTGATCCAAGTGAGAGGCCAAAACAAGCCAGTAAATTTGACAAGCTGCCAATAAAGATTGTAAAGAAAAATAATCTATTTGTTGTTGACCGATCTGACAAACTTGGACGTGTTCAGGAATTTGATAGTGGACTTCTCCACTGGCAGCTTGGTGGTGGGGACACAACTGAGCATATCCAGACTCACTTTGAAAGCAAGATGGAGATTCCTCCGCGTAGGAAAGCCCCTCCTCCCTTGAACTCTCCAAGCAAAAAGAAGGACCTAGAGGGGAAAGGTGAATCCGAGGAACAACAAGAAAAAAGTATAACAGCAACCATTGATGATGTCCTCTCAGCTCGGCCAGGAGCACTGCCTGAAGACTCAAACTCTGGTTCCCAAACAGAAAGCAGTAAATTTCCTTTTGGGATCCATCAAGCCAAAAGCCACCGGAATATTAAACTGCTAGAGGATGAGCCAAGGAGCCGGGATGAGACTCCTCTATGCACCATAACTCACTGGCAAGACTCCTTGGCCAAACGCTGCATCTGTGTGTCAAATATCGTCCGTAGCTTGTCTTTTGTGCCTGGCAATGACACCGAAATGTCCAAACATCCAGGCTTGGTGCTGATCCTGGGAAAGTTGATCCTTCTTCACCATGAGCATCCAGAAAGAAAGCGAGCACCGCAGACTTACGAGAAAGAGGAAGAGGAGGACAAAGGGGTGGCCTGCAGCAAGGATGAGTGGTGGTGGGACTGCCTCGAGGTCTTGAGGGATAATACATTGGTCACATTAGCCAACATTTCTGGGCAGCTAGACTTGTCTGCTTACACAGAAAGCATCTGTTTGCCAATTTTGGATGGCTTGCTGCACTGGATGGTGTGCCCGTCTGCAGAGGCACAGGATCCTTTTCCAACCGTGGGGCCCAACTCAGTTCTTTCGCCTCAGAGACTTGTGCTGGAGACCCTGTGTAAGCTCAGTATCCAGGACAATAATGTGGACCTTATCTTGGCCACCCCCCCATTCAGTCGTCAGGAGAAACTCTACGCTACTTTAGTTAGGTACGTTGGGGACCGCAAAAACCCGGTCTGCCGAGAAATGTCCATGGCGCTGTTATCGAACCTTGCCCAGGGGGACACATTAGCAGCAAGGGCAATAGCTGTGCAGAAGGGAAGCATCGGAAACTTGATAAGCTTCCTGGAGGATGGGGTCACTATGGCCCAGTACCAGCAGAGCCAGCATAACCTCATGCACATGCAGCCTCCACCTCTGGAGCCACCTAGCGTAGACATGATGTGCAGGGCAGCCAAGGCCTTGCTGGCTATGGCTAGAGTGGACGAGAACCGCTCAGAGTTCCTTTTGCACGAGGGTCGTTTGCTGGATATCTCAATATCTGCTGTCCTGAACTCTCTGGTTGCATCTGTCATCTGTGATGTACTTTTTCAGATTGGGCAGTTATGACATAAGTGAGAAGCCAAGCATGTGTGAGTGGAGATTAGAGGGTCACATATAACTGGCTGTTTTCTGTTCTTGTTTATCCAACGTAGGAAGGAAAAAAAAAAAAAAAAGAATCTTTGCTCCTCTGCCCCATTCACTATTTACCAATTGGGAATTAAAGAAATTATTAATTTGAACAGTTATGAAATTAATATTTGCTGTCTATGTGTATAAGTACATCTTTTTATTTTTTTTAACCAAAGTTGCTGTCTAGTACATTCAAAGGTCACACTTTTTTTTTCCATAGATTATCCTTTTCAATGTTCTTTTCCATGTTTGTATTGCATATTTTTTGGGAAGCGAACTAGTGACTTTTTAAAGAAAATGTTATGGCAAACCATTGTATGATGGAAAAAAAATCTCACCACTTTGAAACAAAAAGGTGAAAAATAACCAACATACCAAGTTCCTGTGTGTTTTATTTTTTCAAATAAGGAAAAAATAAAAAAAAACTTGTATACCATCACCCAAAGCTCTGTGCAATAGAAGATTCTAGTGATGTAGGTGTAGGGGATCAAGGAGGGCGTCAGTCAGTAGTCAGAATACAAAACAATACTGGTTTCTCCTCAGGAGAAATGGTTACATTAGGCTAGGAGCAAAACAAAGCAAAAGTCAAGTTAAAAGATTTTTCAGCAAAACCTGATGATAAACATCAATTGCTTCCTCACCAGAACTGTCTTGTCTACATCTGTTTTTTTGACCTTCCACAACGACAGTTCTTCACAATTCCTTTAATCATTTTTTAAAATATTTTTTTATTGCCTAAGGGCCGTGATGTATATAGAAGTTGTACATTAAGCATACCCTCATTTTTTTTTTTTAGTACAAAATTTTTAGTTTCTTTTTCATGATGTGGTATCTACAAAGTGATAGTAGAATTACTTTTTCTTTCATTTGGGCCATATCTCCAAAAAATAAGTAAAAAAAAAAAAAAGAAAAAAGAAAAAAAACCCAACACAGAAAACCAACAACTGAGGGTAATGTACAAGTTTCTGTATGTATAAAGTCATGCTCTATTTCGGGAGAGCAGCCGATCACAATTTGCTTTATAAATCAAGGTGTGGAAATGGTTAGGTATGGATTGATTTAAGAAAATGGTTACCAGTCTACAGACAAAAAAATATATACAGGAAAAAAAAAAAGAAGAAACACAACTTCAAAGATTTTTCAGTGACAAGAATCTGCATTTGTATTTCAAGATAATGTAGTTAAAAAAGAAAAAACTTGATGTAAATTCCTCCTTTTCCTCTGGCTTAATGAATTTCATTTATTCAGTATAAAATCTTTATATGTTCCACATGTTAAGAATAAATGTACATTAAATCTTGTTAAGCACTGTGATGGGTGTTCTTGAATAATGTTCTAGTTGCAGTGTGGGATATCAGAAAGCAAACTAATTACATGAAAGAGCAATAATGATTATTCTCTTTCCCCTACTTTATTATTATAACCTTAAAAAATTACTCTACTGTATTGCAGCAACTTGCTCTCCTTTTAGAAAAGCCTTCTCATAGCACAGAGAAGTGTTTTTAATTCTTATTTATAAAACCACGGAGCCTCAAAGGGGAAGACATGGCTGGGAAATGATAGTTCTGACTATGCAGGTATCCAGTCTCCAGGCTGTGTTTGGGGGACTGAAGATGGATGTTAGAAAAAGTGACAAGGTTTTGTTAAAGCAATAACCAACTTGAAGAAATTGATCTGTATTCACTACCTGTAATTCTCTCTGTTGGTTAAAGGTGCAAATACCCCAGTGATGTGGGTATTTAGAATAAACACCCACCCACTTCTCGCTACTGTATGTGTCATTGCATACTTACATGGCCTCTCATCCTCAGAGTCCCCCATTAAAGCGGATCAAGCTTTAATAGAGCACATCCATCGTTATAATTGGTGGGAGATGGCCATTTCAGTTTCATGAATTACCTGATTTCAGATACAGCCACTCTCACCTGGTAATATCTTGTTGCTGAGTATTGTTCAAGCACCAATTTTTGCTATTTCATCTTGGATCATTGACTTTGTTAGTGTGATCATAAAAAGCTAATAATAATCAATTTTCTTGGAATTGCCACATAATTACACTGTTAGTGGATATCCTCTTCCCCTCTCCAGTAACAATACGGAGGTACTTGAAAATTACAACCCCCTTTGGCATACTGCCCATCTTGTTCATATAGATTGCTGTAACATTAATAATATGTAAGAGAATTTCAGAGACAGGTAGAGCACAAGTTTGAAACGTGACTCCCTAGTGCCATGAAAAGTAATTTCTCCTTTTAGCTTTCCTTATTCAGTAGTTTCTCCACTCCCACATCACCTGCTGCAGCGGGCTGTCTTTCTCTGTCATATCGCTGCATTCAGAAACACATGGTGGATTATAACCCACTTGTAACTTCTCATCACAGAAGGAGGCATATTTCAGGGACAGCTTAATACTGGGCAGTGTGGAAGTAGCATCCCCTGCTAAACTTATTTCTAACATTTTACTGCTTGATATTACGGATGGATACAATCAAGCTGTTAAATAAACCCTCTGCTGAGCAATGCCCTTTTCTTGTCAAGGACAGAAAAGGACGTCTATTATCTTCTCAGCATTCAGACCCAGAGTCCTCTGGGGAAACTACACCTGTGCCGAAGCACTTTGAGCTGTCAGAAGCAAATGCTTTAATGTTATTCAAGACTGCTCTGACCCTGGTCATACAATGTGGTAAAGGGAAAAAAAACACCCTGCTAGCCAGCCAGCCACATCATGTCTGTATGTGTGTACCATTGCTGCCGCTTTTCCAGCTGGACCAAGAACTAGCTAGGGAACTGGAGGAGCGGAAGGGAAAGGTTAATAATACAGAATCTACCTGAGTGTGATTTTATGGTGTTACAGTAGGAGTAAATGATCTAAATCACTGGATGGTATTGCAGCACATTTATCAGAAGAAAGGTGAAGCGTAAGAACACCAATTCCCTCTGTTGTCTATGTATGATTTCACTTCTTCCCACAATGTTCTCTTAAACCTTTGGAGAAGACCTGCTTGTGAGATTTGTGAACTTGGCTTGTTCTGACTGAATCCTTAACAAGCTTGACCTGCTGTTGCCATTGTTCCTACAAGAAGTATTTTGGTTTTCAGTTAAAACAAAAAGTTTACATTTTTGTGCTGATGTGATCACGAGATACTCTGTACTGAAGCTCAAGCTAGTACCAACAAAAAGGTGCAATATTTGAAACTCTAAAACTGCAAGGAGTTATTTAGGGAAAGCAGCCAATGTGTATTTTGGGCAATAAACACAAACATTTGACTAATATATAAGGATATATCAATAACCTGCTGTTTGTCTTGCAGGCCCAAGTGACTAATTGCTTATAGACTGAAAGAGCAGCAATGAGCTACATGGAATCTCTGAATCTTACTGACTTTTAGAATTACTATAAGAATTAAAAGATGCCTATCCCCTGTGGCAGGAAAAGATTATTTTTTTTGTTGTTGTTAACACAATTCCTTACACTTCCCTTTCTAAAAAAACCAAACAAACAAAAACCAAACAACACAACATACGGCAGGCACATTTTCAACTACCCAAAAGGAAGGATGCAGAATTAAAATATATGCACATGCTTAAAGGCCTCTGCAGTTTCTCTTTCATCATCCTCTACTGTTTTACACCACAATCACTGAACTCTGTGCCATACATCACTGCTGTGAAACTGTTACTTTTTTTGGCCTGGATACAGCCAGAAGAAAAATGTACTTAGAGGAATACTGTTGCAAAAGCATATGCTTGTGTTCCATGTTAATGATTCCTATTCAGGACTTTCTCAGTACAATGCAAGATATACTCCTTATTTTACAAAAAAAATATGAAAACACCTCTCAGTAATAAAGAATCAAATGTAGCTATCATTTATGACAGAAACAGTTCCATCCAAAAAGATACAGCCATTGCAGGGGGTATGTTTATTTCAAGAAGTGTTTTAACCCATGTCGTTGTGCTTCACTCTCCTGCTGAAGCTGCTGTTCAATATTGCTTAGTAGCAAAGAAAAAAAAATCACTATCTTCAGTTCTCCCCTGTACAAGAGGAAGAATTGTAAGCATCCATAGTGCAGATGCCCAAGGTAACTTGAAACTGAACTGGAATATGAGAACTGTGCTGAGGTGGCACATAACCAATTCACCCTCTCAGGAAGCTGTGTGTAGATTCCTTACTCTGTAAATAGTAGTACTAGTGTACCTAAGAAATAATACACACCTATTGCCCACACACTGTAACAACACTGTCACAGAGGTCCACCCTTTCTGTGTTTTAAATAGGAGCACACAAATTTTGAGATGAGTTGTTCAGAGAGGGATGACAACTACCAATTTTATCTCCATTGACCTGGTAACATCAAATATGTGGAAACCACACTGGCACACAAACCACAAAGCAGTCTCTGCTGCAAAAACCTTCCTTTCCAAGTCATGAAGAAGTAGCTACAGGTGGTGACAGACAGGAGAAAATAGAAACAAAAGCAAAAGTAAACGGAAAAAGCAGGTACCACTCTTGCAAAGAGTAGAATTATGAAGACTTAGGCCATGGCCCCACACCACCTGCAAATTTAATTTTTCTCAAAATAATTTGTGAAATTTCTGGGGCTCCCCCCTTTGGTTTTCTCATTATGAAATCTTACACTTCCCATGCCCAGTTCATTTCCTTCCATCACTCACAAAGATTTGTTTTTTTGTTAAGGATTACTGAGACTGAAAGGAGAGAGCAAAGTACTGAGAGAGGAAAGGGAGAAAAGACATGGCCATTTGGAGAGAGGCCGAACATGAAAACAGCTAAAAGAAAAACATCCTATGTCCCTGCTGCATTGCTCTATTTTTACACTTGGGACATTACAGAGCAATTAATAATTAAACCAAGCAAGGGAATTTGGCATGTCATTGGTGGTTGGTATAAAGAAAAAGGGATAAAAAAAGATTTTAAGAGGCAGGAGCAAGGGAAGGGAAGGCAAAGATGAGCCTAAACATGCAGACTGGTAAATGCTATTTTTACTTAATTTCATTTAGCTTTCAAATCCCCAAGGCGGCAGGAATGGGGAAGGATTAATATTGTTTTTACTGTTAAATTCACCCAGTTGTTTATTTGTGCACTGTCAGAAATGGGCTGTGGAAGTCTGGCCTGCCTTTCTGTGTTTGTCAGTAGTTGTGGGTACAGGAGACAGCTGTTATGGGCTGCATACCAAATCCAGCTATTCACATGCCTAAATGACTTCATGTGTGCTTCCAATTACTTATTCTAACAATTTCATTTCAATGCTGTTGTACAGTGTAAAAAACCGTAAGTTTACACTTCACATTGGTTTTAACTGGCCTAAACTAGTGAGATGGAGAAGCAAGATCATCATCCCATGCCTTCAACAGAGCTACATCATCTTACCCTGCATTTGTTAATTTACTTGGTCTGTCATTACTTAGTATATATTGCATTTACATTAATTAAGGGTATTTATTTACACTGAAAGGGTGATGGGGTGAAATTGCCTAGCTAGCAGAGTAAATCCCTAATGACTCGGGTATCTCTGTAATGTTTATTCAGGTCAGCAAAGAGACTCCTGAAGGACAAACATTCTGAATTTTCGTCCTCTATGGAGTGTTTTAAAATGGCAACTTTATATGTTATCATGCCGGGGGGGGGGGGAAGCATTACTGAACATGAAAAACTGTTAAAACACATGCTTAGCAGTTCTATGTATACATATGCAGCTAAGAGGAATGAAGAAAAATAACTAAATCTCTAGTACATGTTCTACTGTCAAATTATAACACAACTGCAAAATCAACTATTAAATCTCTTTTCTTCTAAGACAGTTTGAAAAGAAACAATGTGCCACTGGTTGCATTGCCACCACCGAAGCTTACAATGGACTCCTTTTAGAAGATTTTTATATATATGTATATATATATGAAAAATGAAGCTCTGTACAGAATGAATCACAGCAACTGAGAGATACAGATGTTTAAGCACAAGACTTCATCAGCAGTACTAGCACTATACATTTTATATAGAGTTAGGGAAGACAGACTTAAATCAAGTTACTTGTTATCAATATCCTGTATCCACCTAAAACATGTATTTCCCTATGTTTCCATTTTATATAGTCATGCATCTTTCCCTGCCATGGCTCATAAAAAGGTAGTGTAGGAGAAGTTGTTCTTCTCATTTGTTCTACTTTTTTCTCTCACAATATTTACTCTCAGCCTGTCATGTCGCTTCCTTCCTT
The DNA here is from genome assembly GCA_032466535.1 of Forpus xanthops. Classification (NCBI taxonomy): domain Eukaryota; kingdom Metazoa; phylum Chordata; class Aves; order Psittaciformes; family Psittacidae; genus Forpus; species Forpus xanthops. The sequence goes on along the minus strand of JASSUY010018618.1, from coordinate 8,449 downwards.
TCCCCAAAGCATTAGTACCAGATACAGAGTCCTGGGTTGGTTTTTTTTGAATAATTTAATACCCTGGGTTTTGTCTATTATTGATGCCTTTAGTATCTAAAGGGGATTTCTTCACTGTGCTGGATAGTATCACCAGCTCTTGAGACAGCAGCATCTCCTGCACATTCTTACCCTGCAGGGAAAAGTTACTACAATGGACTCGCAGCCTTAACAGTGGAGGTGGCTGGGATGTGTCAAGCAGAGATAAAGAAAAAAAAAAAGACTTTGAGTTATACATTTGACATTTCTACACCTTTTCAAAAGATGGGTATTTTACTTGCGGTAAGCATAAATAACCAAACTTTCCAGTCAGTAACTACAACTTCTTCAGCTTTTCTATTATAAAGGGTCTTTTGGGTAAAGGAAGTTTTCTTTAAATAGCAAAAAACTGCTTATTTGAAAGCACTTAGATGAATGACCACTGTGCCCTGTGAAAATAGCATTATGACCTCCATAATGTCAACTCTGCCACAGCTCACTCTATCCCAGGCTCCTCCGCATACCTAATCAGCTTTGTATTAGGACATGCCAACCTTCCACAGCATACGTATCTTATCTAGGAAAGGCAACTCAAAGAACCAAAACTGACTACTGGGCAATCAGATGAGATATAGTTTGTCACTTACGTACAGCATAAGAAAGAAAATACACCAATCTATAACGTATAGCTACAGATCATATCCATTAAACACCTTCTTTTAAACAGGGCACTTTTAAGCTAATATCATTAGTTTAATTTTATCTTCAGCTGCAGCTGTGACCTTACCTGAAGAGGACACCATTGCTGGCCTGTGACTCCAAGAAGTTACCACCTCCCTACAAACACAGCAGCACTGTTGGTAGTGGTACTATTTCTCACTAAGTCTGGGCAAAGGAGGTTAAACACTTACTGCATTCAGGTGTTCAGTTTGCTTTGGTTTCCACTTAGAAGAGTCTGACAGCTGCTATGACCATACACTCACAGTTATTCACTCACACTATGAACACCGATTTGTTTGGCTGCAAACTCTCCAGGAGCCAGCAGATTTACCTCTCGGAGCATCCCAAAATGCCATGTAAGAGTGCTGACATGGACAAGGCATCCAGCCTGACTGCACAAAGCACTGCACAGCTTCTTGCCTCAGGTGCAGGCAGAAGGTGTGGTACTGAAACAATAAACACAGGCTGAAAAGGTACCACAAAACATCCTGATAAATCCAAAAGGAGACTGGACAACTGCTATTAAATTCCTCTAAAAGCCAGTCTGGTCTGTACTCTGTTTGCTTGAGTTTTAATGTCTGGATCTGCTGTTTGTGAGGCTATACATTCTACTGCAAGAGCTGAAGCCAGGCTTCTCATTACCACTTCATCTTGGGCAGCAACTGATTGATCTTTCATAAACGTACCCCAGCACTTGAAAGCTTTGTGCAGCAGCCCCATCACTAAGTAGGCTCAAAAGTAAGCAGGTAATCTCCTAATGCGTGTGAATTTGACATTTCCTCTCCATCAGCAGCACTTCTTTGTCTTGGCACTTAGAGTGGTGAAAAGGCTTGAAGAGGGGGTTGTTCCCAATTTTAAATTTTTAATCATTTAGGAGTCAGTGATGATGGATAAGACACGGGTACATGGAAAGAAACCCCCACAGGCCCTCCTGGTTGGACAGCAAGTTCTCATTCGCTACCGATCTGTTCCAAAGGCTTCTTTAGGCCCCGCTCCAGCCCCTCCTCCTGCACCATGCCAAGGAGCCCCTCCCGCCGCGCTGCTCTGACTGACAGCGTAAGCCCCACCCCGCCCCGCGGCCGTTGGAGCGCACCGCCTTCCGGAACGTTCTCGCCCCTGGGCGGGTCCATGTGGTAAAAGCAGGGGGGGCCGAGCCCTGTGCCCCACGGAGCGCTCCCCTCGGCGGCAGGGCTGTACTTTGTTAAGGACTCGTGGGGAGCCGCACTTCCCCCATCCTAGCCGGTCAGCTGCAAACACATCCGTTACCGCCAGCCTAAATTTATTGTTTGAAATGGTACTTAGCTTTAATGCTTTTTCAGTACTTTGTCATTTGAAATCAATTCATAAAACTCTTTACACATGCTATTTAAATTAACTTTAATCCAAAGCCTTGCCAGAATCAATATTTAGCAGGTTTCTGCAATTTGCCCAAGCCTATTTACATAGGGAAAGCAGTGGGTGTGCTGCTGCAGGTGAAGTAGGGGCAGCCATCCTGAGGTAGGCAACATGCTGCTGAGGGGCTCCAATGGATACACCGCCGAACTTCCAAAACCACAGGTACCATGCAACACTTACCTGTCCTTTTAATAAAATGCCATCATTTGAACATCATTGGTGATTTCGCGAAAGGTCAGTTTTACTTTTATCTTTCCCCCTGCTGAGAACAGAATGAAGTTAAGGTGATAAAGTTTGGTGCAATCAAAATGGGGAGGTGGGTTTAAAAACCTATGTATGTATTTGAATAATTTCTTTCTTTTTCACTAGCATGTGTTTATGTGAGTGCTGTATTTATGGCCAAAGCTGTTGTCATCAGTCTTTGGTAACCCAGGAGTTAATATACTTTATCAAACTTAATGCTTATACAAGCTCAGATGTCTTAACTGACGAGTCATACTGAATATAAGTAGTAGTCATTCACTAAAAGAACCATTTCATCATCCTTAAACTATTAAAAATGGCAGTCTTCACCTCATGTTTGTAAGTATCTAGTAATACGTAACTGTTAAGACCCTTCAGTGATGTGGTGATACAGATACACCCCTTCATGTTAATGGAATAGGAAGCTGAAAAAAGTATCTTCTGCTCTAAAATTCTTTGCCTGATAAATTCACTGTTAACATTTATTATGCAACACTCGAGATCAAACAATGATTTTGCTGTAGTGAATTATGAAGAATGCAAGCAGACCAGTCACGTGAGCGTACATTTTCATTTTCTCCTTAGTTTGCAAGCAGTGGTGTTTACTGGTGTTAGTATCAACGTTATCCACTGTAGAGAAGTCAAGGTTAAAAATGCATTATATAGTACTGCATATTTGCCTTTTATGACCAATATTTTTTTTTTGCCATTTTGGTTGCAGTAATACCCACTCTACCTTTACCTTCATAGTAACAAATTGAAGTATTTTTTGATATGACTAGATAAAAAAGCAAACTGGCTGATTTCTATGTGAACTTTGTCTTCAACAACTTAATTTGAGAGATCGCAAACTGTCATGGATCTGTCTTCACACCTCACACAAAAGTTCTGCTTAGATGCTTCATTCCAGCCACAAGGCTCTGTAGTGACTGGTGTGTCTCATAATGCTGTTTGCCAGGCATTAAAAGGTTTGGAGCACTTTGAGGCTTTCCCTAACTCTTCCTTTCTCTACCTGAAAGGAGAGTTGGCAAGAGCTTAAAGGACTACAGAGCACATGCTGGTCTGTGGTTTGACAGCTACTAGTAACTCTTACAACGCTACTTGCATTGTTAAATACGTTAAACCATCCTTGCAAGTGGCGTCACCACTGAAGCTGTAGGTTCTTTGGACTTTGAATTGGGCAACACATCCTTCACATTAAGAGAACTTCTTTACTTCATCATGATGAAGTAAAAGAAGGCTGAATCAAACTTACGCGGAGCAACGGTAAGCAAAAATAAGTACATTGATTTCTCAGTACAGAAATTTCAATAACTGAGAGTTATAATCTGAAGTGGGAGTTCTATGATTCTAAGTTTCCCATATTTCAGAGAGTATTTTCAATTTTTGAAGCAAGCCTTGTATAAAGGTTAGTTGTTCTGCTGAGACACAGATGACAAGAGCATTTGTAATTTTGAAACACTGTTAAGAGTACATTGCTTCAGTGCTGAGTAATAATAGGTAACTTCTTTATAACACAATACTAACTGATATTTAATATAAAGCAGGTATGAAATTAATCAGAATAATAGTTTGCATCATTTTGCCAAAACTAAATATTTCAAAGGTAACAAACATAATCAAAACAAAACAAGAAATTCAGCTCATTTGTTCAGAATGTATTCCCTAGTAAAAAAAAATGTTTGAAAGCAGTGATTTTTTGTAAAACTGAAGTGCAGTGGAAGTTCAGTCCCCAGTTGAGAAAACACGAATTTTCATCCAGAAAAAGAGTGTGTTGGCTAGCTCTCAGCAGGGATGGGAATAAAAGAAAGAGATAAAGGACAGCGTGCTGGAGAAGCTTACTAAAAACCTGCTATTGGTGCTCCCTAAACAATGATAAATGTTACTTCAAGAAAAGAAAAGGCAAATGAACATTAGACTGCTCTTAATAGAACTAAGCACATTATTGACAAGGCTCTCCATTTTTCTACCAGTTTCTCATCAGCTGTGTGAATTGAACAAGTCATGTTAGCATAGCAGCAGGTAACCAGCCATACCTTTGCTTCACCTGCTTACAGCCTTAGAGAATTCAGAGCTTTACAGTTCCCTGCTGGCAAAGGCTCTTTGTCTTATTGGCACATTAAATCAGTTTTGGCCTGCCATATATTTTAGTCTAGCTCACATCATCCGTATAGCCATAAAATCAGTCAATAGCCTCTGATTCTACTAAAGTTGTGCTAAAACATACAACATGCTATTACAAAGCTTCTGATCTGCCACTGCCTTTTAGTTGGGCAGCAGGAACTCACCTTCACAGTCAAAGGTTGTGTAGAAACTTGTGTACATTCATCTCCTACACTGGCCTGAAGTTCCTGCAAGACAGCTACCTACTGTTTTGCTCTGTGGCTGTAACACACAGGGAAGGTACCTAGCTGCTCCCCAGAGCCTTGGTGCCTGCAGCAGATGAATCACATTGTGGTGAACCAGTGCAGTCTCAGTCAGCACCAGCTGTTCCATTAACAGAAAGAAATGATCCCAGAGGGCTTGCAGTCGCTGGATATAATCTCTGGTTGCACAGGAAATTGTGGAAAACTAGGGGACTGAGAGCAAATATGTACAAGCTTTTCCTGCACTGCTCCTGAAAGGACCTGTCCCACAAAGGTGTAGAGGATGAAAGAGAGAGGGTTTTTTTTTTGTTTGTTTGTTTTTTTTTTTTTTTTTTAAATTATTTGCAGGTCTTTTGAAAGGTTAGTCTGTTTAATTTGAATGAAGTTTCTCCCATAGTCAGTTTGTGCTGCCAAATAAACAAATGGTTTGGAGATACAGAATGGGGCCTGGTAAATGGTGAAGAACACAGTAATATTGTGATAGGTTGTTGCAGACTTAAAAGGTACCTGAGGACAGTATGAAGCATATAATGAAGTCGTAAAACTGTAAGTAGAATTCAAGCATATCTTCAAGCATATGATGAACTTTAAAAGACTTCCTGAATATTTGTGTTACATAGAAACTTAAGCAGAAAAAAAATTCATAGCATTTTTGTACCATCCTTCTGCCTACAGGTAACATCTATAGCCAGGAGACACTGTCTTTAGAAGGTATTTGCTAAACATAGTTTTAAATGATGTGACATAGTGAAACAGCAAAGTTATGTTGGTAAGGGGTTTTTTTGGTTTTTTTTTTTTTTTTTTTTTGGGTTTTTTTGGGGTGGTTTTTTTTTTTTTCAGTCACTCTTTCTGTGACCTTTGCAGGCTTTTTAGAATAGCTATGTTAAAAGTGTAGAAAGCAGCATTCTCAGTGTGGATAGCATCCTTCTAGTTTTTTCTTATTTTTCATTGAAATTCAAACAGCCTTTGTTTGATAAGATACCATACAAAATAATACTAAAATGAAAGAGAGAAAATCCTTTGAACCACAGCAGAGGTGAGATCTTGACATTATTTTTGTCTTTGGTTTAAAAAGAAAAAAAAAATCTCTTTAAGAAGAGAAGGGAATGTCAAAAGAAAACTTTTCAGTCCAACAGGCTTTATATTTTTTAAAAATCATAAAAATTAAGTTTTCAAAATCTTTGTATTCTCATCTGAGGAATGCATTACATTTATTTAAATAACTAAATGTATAAATAATAAACAATTTGTAAATCTTCATCTGAAATAGCGATATTGAAGGAAAGTCTTTGAACTGTGGATAGTTCTCCCTCATTGCCTCCTCCCCGCAATCTTCTTCAGATCTTGCAGAATGCTTTGCTGGGTCCCCAGAGGCACCTTTTGACCCATTGAAGATTCTAGTTGAAGTAAAGAAAAATGCTTAAATGTTTTAATTGAGTTTTTGGTGTAGCATTAAGTTACAACTGTACATCTTCCAGTTTCCTGGACTTTCACTGCTCTGTTACTTAAGCTTCAAAGTTCAGTTCACTGAAGAATTATTTGTAATCTATAACTCAACTGAGATTGTCTTCCCTTATTTGCATTTTAGTTCTCAGGCAAGTGGAAAAGGCAGATGTGAGCATAGTGTACATGTATGTATTGTTTGGGAAAAACACGCTGAGGCAAGGTATTCAAGCCTGGCTGTTGTTAGTGGGCTTCTGCTCTGGAAAGTTCCTCTGGAGATGTCTGAAAGGTGCTTGACTCATTTGGAAGGTCAACCACGTTAAAACATTACATGTGTTGTGTCTAGAAAGCTTTATGAAAATCAAGACTTCCTGGGGATATATTTGTACCTAGAGCAGAGTCTCATCATTAAAGTTTCTGTGTTTACCAATAAGTATACTTTGGCCACAATAGTGAAGAGTCAGTCTGTGGATTAAAAGTGAATTCATGTGTCTTTATTTTTCCTAAATTTTCTGAAACTGTTGTCAGCCTGACAAAAGGGGACTGGGGCACAGAGGAGGAGGGAGGTTATGAGATGCGAGTTCCTGTTTTTCAGGAACTGGGTTCCAATCATAAAGTTCTTGATTCTTGGGAGTAGGGCAGATGCCTGCACAAAGCCCTATTTAAGTTAATGGGATTCTCTACTGGTCGATGAACCTGCCTTCATACTTCAGTATCACAGGATCAGAGCCTGAAATTTCTCCTGGAGAAAATAATTGAGTTGCTCTGTAATGCTAATGCTTTCTAGTCACTGCTGTCTAAGCCTAACATGATCGAACTAGTGGAAAAAGATACTCTGGGCTATTACACCTTATCTACCCAGGCCCAACGACCTGTGCTTTCTGGTGCTCATACAAATCCATCAAGCTGAGCTTTTAATAAATAGAGCTTTATTGGATTAGAAATAATTAAAAAGAGCAAGATTTTTTTGTTTAAAAGTGTCAATTTAGGAAAGCTTTTAAAGATAGTGTTTATAGGAAAGTGCAAATGCATAGCATGTTAGCATTACTGATTAGTTTAAAACATTGAGTACAATAATCCATTATTTTAATTAGTTTTCTAAATTGCTGGCAAAAATAACAGAGAGATGCTGTCTGCAGTGAGGTAAATGTTTCTTTGTAATCATTTTGGATTTTGCTCTAGCCCTTAATGAATTTATTCTTGTAATGGAAAAAACATTATTTTTATTCCCACACTTAGGTTAGGGAAGCTCACAAGAAAGAAGGCGGCATTTGGGAGCTCAGAAGAGTTTTGCTTTGACAAATGACCTCATTGACCACCTTAACAAACACTGACTGTACTGACAAATGTTGCATACAGCCCTGATTTACGCCATCGCTACCTAGAAATTGCCTGTTGTTGCCCCTTTCCTAGGGCTGTGCTGGGGAGCTGTTTGTGTGAGCTCTGCCTCGCACAATAAAATGAGCCAGGAAAACTCATGCTGCATGTTTCAACGGGTTACACTAGTTTAGCTGATTCTGTGTGAATCAGATGACCCAAGCTATCATACAGACTGCTGCAGCAGCAGCAGAACGTCAGTGATCCTTCCAGATGAGGCAGTTAACATACATTGCCAGCCCTGGTGGCTGTGTTGCATCATGAGAGAGAAATTTACTCCCACTTATTTGTTCTACTAACCTTCTCCTCCTCCCTTCCCTGCTAACATTTAAATACCATTCACACTGCCTGCTTCCCTGAGCTAGAAATCCTCAGAACTGGAGGTCCTGCGCTCCTTTTGCAAAGCAGTAATGGTTTTACCCACTCCTCTTTATTTCCAGCGAATGCACTCAATGTGAAGGTGACACTGTTAAATACTTTCTTAATGATTCTTTTAAGCATTTACTAGTGGTTGCCAAAGTTGCACCTCCTGAGAGTGCAGTGTAACATTAGGTTGTATCATGCCTTCCCACAGGCTGCGTGTGCATATATAACCTGCAGCCATATTTCATCAGAAGGGTAGGCAGGATTTTTTTGCAGGAGACACAGGTGTCTGGGTAACTTGGAGATGAAGGGGGCCTTGGTGAGAGAAGTTTCCCCATCACCTATGGGAGGAGACAGATGAGTCCTGAAAGTGGCAGTGAATCAGCTGAAGTGGGAAGTGTAAGCAGCAGTGAGTGTGACCCATGTTTTGATCTGAGAAGAGTGGATGTGTTGCAAGTAGCAAAAGAAATAGAAATTTAGAAGTAGTTTTGCTAAGGTTTGGGCCAGTCAAGCAGGCCAGAAAA
>JASSUY010018617.1:0-27960 GCA_032466535.1 Forpus xanthops | reverse complement strand
CAGTACTTTCTTCTAGTAGGGATGTATCGCTCCTGAGCTTGCAGCAGGTGATCCTTGAATATCAACCAGCAGTCTTGGGCCTCCCTGCCCTCTAAGGCTATACCCCATGGAATCTCACTGAGCAGGTTCCTGAAGAGGCCAAAGTCTGCTCTCTTGAAGTCCAGGGCAATGAGCTTGCTGCACGCCCGTCTCACTGTCCTCAGGATCTCAAATTTGACCATCTCATGATCACTGCAATCAAGGCTACCCTGAAGCGTCACATTTCCAACCAGCCCTTCCCTTTTGGAGAGGACAAGGTCAAGCACGGCACCTCTCCTCCTCGGCTCCTCTATTACTTGCAGAAGGAAGTTGTCTTCCACACAACTGAGGAGCCTCCTGGATTGCTTATGCCGGGTGGTGCTGTCCCTCCAACAGGTATCAGGGTGGTTGAAGTCCTCCATGAGAATGAGGGCCTGCGAGCGTGAGGCTATTCCTATCTGTCTATAGAGCTCTTCATCCACTGAGTCCTCTTGGTCAGGCAATCTATAACAGATCCCCACAATAATGTCTCCCGTCGCTGTTCTCCCTTTAACCCTGACCCACAAACTCTCTGCTTACTGCTCACATGTCCCTAGACAGAGTTCCATACTCTCCAGCCTATCCCTAACATAAACAGCAACTCCCCCTCCCTGCCTACCGGGCCTGTCTTTCCTAAATAGCCTATAACCTTCCGTTCCAACACACCAGTCATAAGAGCCATCCCACCGTGTCTCTGTGATACCTATGATATCATATCCCTGTAGATGTGCACACATTTCCAATTCCTCTTGTTTGTTCCCCATATGCTCTTTATACTGCAAGTATACCCTGCTGGGGAACCTCCCTTGGCGTTGTAATATACTAAATATCAATCTTGTATTATTAGGGGTGTTATAAACAGTCTGGGGAAGTGAAAATACATGCTGCTTCAGAAATGTGGGTGAGAGAACATCTGCCCCACCAGAATCTAGCTAGGAAATCCAAAATTGAGGCTGTCTCTGAGGCCACAAAAGATGAAGGTTTCTTCAGAGAGCAGCTGGGAGAAGGAGGTGAATTTTGCTGCTACCTGACAGTGTCTGAGGAGGTCTCTGGGGTAGTGACAGTTGGGCAGTATGAGCAGCCACTAGCACCTTCTCTTCCCAGTGTACCCAGCCAGGGTCTTACATCTGCAGACAGAATTGTTATTACTGTGTTGCTCTGAGGTTTTCTAGGTGAGAGTGAATTCCTGTCTGACCTGCTCTTAAGCAGGAGACCTGGGAAGTCTGGTATTGCTCTTTGGACACTTATTATACCCTGATTTACAGAGCCTGATTTACATGAGACAAAAGTCAGTTCAGGATCATTTCTCCCAGGAAGGAAAGAGAGTACGTAGCATCCTGTAGGACAGGAAGTAATCAGAACACTCCAGTCACATCATCTGTGGGCTTTTTCCTTTTCTTCCAATCTGACAAACTCCCTCACTGTGCACATGAACCCCACTGATGTGTGAGCAAATCCTGGGATTATCTGTTCAGGGACAACAAGCCCTACCTTTTCAAAATTGAGGGATATTTGTCTAAGTTCTATCTTTGAGACAGCACTAGGACAAGTGATATTCTTGTTAGTGATGTGGTAAATGTCCCCCAGGGAAGTCATCAAACCACTTGCTCTTCAGAAGCAAACAAGGCTAGGTCATGCCCACCACTGTGCCCCAGTTGTCAAAACTATTTTAAATATCCAAGAGGATAATTGCTGTGATATCCTCTGACTCCTTGTATTTTATGTTTTTATTGCCCTTATCCTTATTTATACCCTTTTTTCTTCTAAGACATTTTTGAAAGCAATGGTTTTAAGCTTACATTTAAACAAGAGATCCCTGGGGTGTCATCCTACTAGTTCAATAGTTGCTCTGTGTTGCCAACCTGGCAGCTGCCACAGGGTCTGTCAGACAGTTGTGATGATGAGATATCTTGATACTCTTAAAGTCCTGACGGCTTTTACTCACATTTCACTAGGAAAGAGTCATTAATATGTGGTTGCTTAAACAGAAGATTCTGTTCAAAACCCTCCCTTGATTTGAGCATACTGCACATTGGTCCCATCTCCAGTAGCAAAATGATGAAAATAAGATTCTTGCTCTACAGAGAGAGCTCCATTACGTAATCCCGTCAATCAGCTGCCAATCACTATGGTAACTGTGTGCCAAATATGGTATTAAAATAAGCATTAAATAGGTGCCAAATGAGGCCCTCTCTGCTCTCACCATCTTCATCTTCCTTCTCATCTTCCATCTGCTATTGATGCGCAGTTTTCACTTTATTAACAAGGTCTCTGCAGTGAGACCCTGCTTAGTGTCCTGCAGCTATTGAGATGTGACTGAGGCTGGGAAACAGGGTTGATTAAAATATATAAGTACTTTTCAAAGAAATATAAAAGAAGATTTGTTTGTTTGTTTTGTCTTGTTTCATTTGGAGTCTCTTGTTACACTCTTCATTTGCATTAGCATGCCATAGTTGTTCATGTTCACTGATCAGCCAGCCAATGACACAAGGAAAAGGTGAGACCAAGGATCTTCAAACCTTTTATCTTTCCTTCAATAGCAACAGACATATAAGGGAAAACTATAGGAGGCAGAGGAAATACGGGAAATCTTATAGCAGTGTGTAGTCCTGGGACTTCTTGAGCTGGATGTAATATCCACAATATAGTAATTGCCCCTGATCGGCCTTCTACATCAAATTTGTTGATCTCAATTTGAACCCATTTGTACTTTTAGCCTCCACAACATCTTGTGTCAAAAAGTTCCCCAATGTAATTAGTGCAGGGTGTGAAAAGTTCTTCATATTTCTGCTAACCCTGCTCTTTGGGCAATTCCACTGAACTGCCTCCTTGAGTGTTACATGATGAAAAAGAGTTTAATTCCCCATTCCCATTTCATGGGCCGGGCAAATGTTGCTTCAGTTATCAAAAAACATGCAAATGTTTTGTTTCCTTGTTTGTTTCCTTACACTGCAGATTGAAAATATTGAACCGTTTTTATAGTTAAAAGGTTACAAATAACATTCTTGGAAAATTCTGCCTGTGATGTTTTGAAAGCAGCCAAAGCAGAAGGGGAATGAGACTTACTACTTCACAGGAAAATCTTTCCTTCCAGTTTGAGACAGAACAGGTATAATTTTTGCAAAAAACTGAACATGAATACACATTAGGCAACTCAGTGTATTGTATTTCAAGTAAGCAAATGTGTCCAGTTTCCTAAAAGTTGAAAATGAAACCTGCCTTTCAAACAGCCACCACACAGTGAAAAACAGAAACACCCCTGTCCCCCTCTCAAATCTTTATGCCAAATAATACTGTGAAATCTGGTGTTTTGACAACATCAGACACTTCAAGATTTTTGCCTCTGAACTGAAATTTCATCCCAGCAATGTTCACTATATATATATTTTGAAGGAAACAATGCTGCTAAAATCTTTCTTGCAAGATGCATAGGTTGCTTTTTGGAAGGAAAAAAGTGACCAGTATTTTATTTGTGACTCTGCCTTGCTAAAAAGTGTTGGGTTTACAGGATGGGTCTCAGCTTTGTCATAATCTCCCACTGCAAGGGAACCAGTGCTCTCTGCAACTAATATTAACAGAAATTCTTCAGTCAGGAGGTCTTCCATTCCAGGACACTTCCCTTGCTCAGTGTCAGCTAGGATGTGCAATTGCATCCCCTCAGGCTCCCCAGCCAACTGTCCATGGCTGACATCTTCTGGAAATCAGGTGGCTGGTTGCTCCCTGAAGCCAGGAGCTATGCGCATCATGCATCTGGGAGAAGGCAGAGTGTTCTTCAACAAAAATTTATTTACAGGGCCACAGATGCTGGTTTCTTCCATGCCTTAGCAGTTGGACCACATTCATGAGCAGGCACGTTGCCATTTTGGCAGGTGGACTTAGGTGTAGATAGCCAAAAGGTCACATATGTGCCTAAAAGATATTTGTTGAAAGCAAATGCTCTGAGCCAGGAATAAAAAATAGTCCAGAGCTCCCAGACATCATTAGTACAGCATTATACCCACAACTGGATTAAAAATAAACGTAGGAGCTGTGGCAGGTGAGATATGACTTTCTTAATTATGAGCAATGTTTTATTTTATTTTTTTATTACTTTTTGTCTTTCTTCTATGGAATGGGCAAAAAGGAGTTTCTCAGATTTGGTAACAAATTTTGGGGTTGCATGTATCATTAGGGTAAGGCAAAAACAAATCCCTAGTCCAAATATATTTCACACCTTAGTGTGTGGCTATGAATATAGATTAATATGATATTAATGTAATGCAATTAAGAAAAAGCTGAGTTATTTTTTGAGACAAACATTATTTCCCCATAGAAAAGTAAATCAATTGCAATTATTGCACTTGCTGTAAGAATTTGCACATTTTACTCTAGGTCAGGTCTATTACTGAAATGAGGTACTACTATATTTTAGCTATGCTGAACAAAGGGCAGAGGCTATGACAAGTACTTGTGTAAGCAATCATGCTGCATACGTAACCATTCAGGAGTTAATGAGGGACAAACTAAACCTAAACACCCTCCTGAGTGTTTACATTCTTTAAAATAAAAACAAGCAAAAAAATAAAAATAAAGAAGCCAGACTGCCTGCTTTTCCATTGAAGCAGTGGTAACACAAATTGTCTTCTGGAGCTATTTATTGCCGCCAGTCTTTGACATAGTCACACTATGACTCCAGCACCTGTAATGTGATACGCAGGCAAAACAAAAGTATGAAGGGAAAGGACTCAGTTTCCTCTTCTTAATTACTTCGTGCAAAACAAAAGCCACTTAATGGGTTGTTTGGAAGGGAAAACAATACCAAACACCCTTGCATGTTGCTGTGGACAAATGGTGTGTGTGTAAAATTCCCCACCTGGAGCAGAGCCAGGGGACATGGCTCTCACCAGCTCCCTTCTCTCATCCCCCGTACAGAAACAGAAGTGCTTTCATCCCATTTAGGCACCAAAAGTCTTCACTTTACAGATAGCTGTTTTGGTGTGAGGAGAGAGCCAAAGACAGCTTTAAGTAGCCAAGACCACAGTGGAAACTTAGAGGAAAGGAAGAGGGTGGGATGCAAAACAGCTGCAAGAGCCATGTCTCTGAGGGAGATAGGGCAAAATGTGCCTGGAGCTTTCTGGAAGCCAGAGTGACCAAGAAAAGGTATGTCCCAGCTGTGCTGTCTAAACAGCTTTCGCAAAAAGAGGTCTTAGGGGGTTGTGGCATATTTGCTTCCCTGCAAATTGCTCATAACCAAAAACTGGTTGCTACCAGTTTTTGATTGCACAGACATTGAGTGCCCATAGGATTATTTCAAGATACATGTGAATAACAATATCATTAAGCCTAAAACAGCAGGATTCCTTTGGCTGTGATTCTTGCTGCGTGTTTGCAAACCTGAAGCATAGGTGGTGGCCCAGGATGCCCGTGGCATCCCATCAGGCACGTGTGGCATGCTGCAGGCAATCATCTCAGGTCTCAGCTGGAAAGGCAACAGGTTTTGAACACATGGGGACAGACATTGCAGCTGCCGTCTTCAGGCTCAACCCAGCATCAAGATGGTATTTTTCCATTCCAGTATGAGCTATAGGAGGATTGAAGCTGGACTTATTGGCTTGATGCTGGGTAGAGAAGAGATGCTTGCAGAGTACTAGTCTTTGCTGCCTTTGCAGTTTCATTGCTGCTTCCCAGCTGTGCACTGCAGCGTTTCTGCAGCAGTCCATGGGAAAGCCTCTTTTGCCTGCTCAGCTGCCAAACACAATCTGGAGGTGACAATGAAAGCTTCAGAGCTAGAGCTCAAACTGCACTTAAAGTAGGGCTAATACTATTTATCTACATTATAAAAAGGAATATGTGAAGGGAGGGGGGAAGCTTAATATAAATACCTGATATTAGGACATTAATTTCCAAAGAACTGTGAAAGACACTATTTCTTTGCATCTTATCTTTGAAGACTTAACTAGGGTATGCTGTTACAATACCTTCAGCACTAACGTGTTTTCTTTTTTTTAAGCAAACACCAAGCAGTTCAAATGTCATGATTTAAAGCTCTTTAATTCAGTCAGAAAAAGGGAGAACCTTAAATCATCCCTGCTGTGTTTTCCCACATAACAGAGCAATAACTAAGAACAGGAGCTAATCTAACACACATTTTCATGTCCCTCTAGCGACATGTTACAGAAATGGCTTTAATTGACATTTTGTCCTACAGAAAAAGCAGGCTTTCAAAAGGCACAAAACTATGTCAACACCTAACTCCACAGACTATTTTCTCTAAGATGTACTTTTTTCTTTTTGTAACAAATTCCCAGAACTCACCAGAAATATATTAATGACAAGAAACCCCTTACTTAGTTGAACAGCAGAAATCTCCCAAGATTATATCCTTTTGAATCAAATATGTAAAAACAATAGCTAAAGGGAAATCCCTCTAACATCACTGTTTCCCATTGCCTTCACTGCATGCCTTTAAACTCCATCAGGATTTCAGTCCTGCCTCCAGTCAATAAGATAGTACACACTACTTAGTTTTCCCCTTTTCTACATAAGGTTAGCATGAAGCATCAGGCAGACACAGTGCGGCTAACCACTACCTGATGCCAGCTCTGTGTCATGTGCAGGGTTCAGTCCCACCACCATTAACTCCTGAACACAGAAAGCACTGCAGGAGATCCACAGCCTGCCTGAATCATTCCCTCCCTCTCAGTTCCCAGGAGGATTCTGTCTGTGACACAGACACCCCCAGAAGTACATTGCTAATTGTTCAGGTTTGGTTTTTAAAGGATACAATCTGATGGAGGAGCTGAACAAAAGACATATGTTTTCTGACATTGTGCAAATGTGCTAATTTCCCTGACCTCTGTCTGGAGATGGATACTCCTTTTTCCTAGTGAAGGGCTGAGGTTCATGCTCAGGTTTTGCCATAGGAGGAGGGGTAATGGTTTTAAACTCCAGGAAGGGAGAATCAGGCTGGACTTGATAAAAAAATCCTTTACAATTAGAGTGGTAAAATATATTCCCCCTTCTTTCTTCCCCAGTCCCAGGGGGATGGGGAGGAGTGAGTGAGAGAGTGACTGCATGAGTTTGAGGGCCTTAAACCACGACAGTTGCTCAGAGCTATCGCTGACAGATATTCACGGCCAGGCTGCATGTGGTTCTGGGAAACCTAATCTAGTTGAAGATGCCCCTGCTTATTGCAGGGGGTTTGGACTAGATGACCTTTGAAGGTCCCTACCAACCCAAACTCTTCTATGATTCTATGCTGTTCCTGAGGGCCTCGGAGGGAGCAAGATAGCTTGTACAAACTCCCCAGGCCAAAGCAGGATATCCTATTTGCCAATCATCTCGCACCCACCCCTTGTAGCTTTTT
The DNA here is from genome assembly GCA_032466535.1 of Forpus xanthops. NCBI lineage: Eukaryota > Metazoa > Chordata > Aves > Psittaciformes > Psittacidae > Forpus > Forpus xanthops. The sequence goes on along the minus strand of JASSUY010018617.1, from coordinate 20,558 downwards.
CATTAAGAGGCTTATTTGTGGCTGTTACATGCCATACACCTCTATCCATATCCATGAACTCTCCCACATCCATGGCCAGACTCAAATAGTACTACCCCTGCAAAAGTTACAGGTCCCCATAATACACACCCCACAGCCACATCAGAGCATCATGATGAGCACATACAAATGTGCATGGATGCATAGAAACAAACACTTGCTTTGTATTATGTTGACCCTATCCACAATTTTTGTGCACCTCTTTCAAATGATGTTTTAGCATCCAAAGTCAGTATGCAGAAGCTCCAGAAGGTGATTGCTTCTTCTGACCACTGCAGACTATCAGTAGGTAAAAAGAAAGGGGGAAAAAAAATTCCCTTTTGCTGCTGGCTCTGCTCCTTTCAGTATAGGGAAAGAGGAAAAGGAAAGCATGATCTATTCAGAGTTACTTGAGACTGTCCCAGCTAAGGATCCAGATTTGAATGTGTTGTAAAACAAGCTTTTAGCTTAACAAGCCCTATCTACTGACTGTATCATGCTGGCCTTCATAAATATTTCATGTGTTTTCACTTCTCTCCTTCCCACATTTATTTCTTAAACAGAACTTATTAAAACCGGAAAAAAAAAACGTTTGAGGAGCATTTATTTTAAAGACTTGCAGAATGATGTAGGCAAAAATATATTTTGAACATTCAGCAGAATCAAACATCAGAGATTAAAGTGAGGAGAGAATCAATTAACTATGTTACATAGTAAAAGGACAGTCAGTAAGTTGTAAACCCATCCAGGTGTCTTGGTGATGAAATGATTACAGTCAGAACTAGATAAAAGGTATTCAGAAGAAATGCACTATGTATTGAAAGTATCCTTAATGCATACATTTTTTAACTCCAATCCTTAAGGTACGGAGCTTAAGGTCAGTTTGTAATAGCAGAAAGCTGTCTTTGTAAGTAATTCATATATATAATTTTTTCAATTATATCTCAACAAAATGGAGAAAGGACTCAGCAGTGCAGAAACTGTAAATACAGGGTAGGCAGAATTCATTATTAACAGTTTTTCTTTTTATATGAGCTGTACAAACCTATCCTATTCTAAAATTTATACTGTAAACTCTTTAATAAATATGCATTTGAACACAGCACCTGCTTTCCTAGAATGTGATCTTATAGTGACCACAATCTGTACCATAAGACTAAAAGTTTTTGCTGTTCTTCATGCCTACAGACAGTGGGTGGCAGAACCTCCTGATGATGAGTGTAGTTTTTGCTCTTACAGTAACCTGTGGGTCCCATTGTTCTTTTATTTGTCCCATTTTCATATTCTTCTCAAAGCACTGGTAAAATTAGTCCTGAGTGAAACTGCTGTGTAGAAATGGAGAAGAAAGCCTGGATGCAGCACAGATAATGAAAGGGACCCCTAACCTGAGTTCTTCTTGTATAAGACAGTAATGGAGTAGAAGGGAGGCAAAATGATACATTCCACTCATCTTATTACCAGAGGATTTTTTGAACAGTAAACTTCATTTTTCTTTCCACTGTACTAAAACAAAACTCAGCTTCTGCAAAAAAAAAAAGCATCTACGGAATTATACCAGCACAGTATCCTAGGGAAATAGTTTTGCTGTACTTAAAGGAGACAATTGAGGAAAATTACAAAATGAAGGGCAAACACAAAGTCTTCAGCTATCATTAAAACTATTCATTTCCTTAGCAAGGCAGAAAATTGGATAGCGCTCCTTCTGTTCATAATTTAATGGCTTCTGTTCAGGCAGAGCCCTACCTACCTGCTTAAAAGCAAATCATATGTAGCAGTGATGCACATTCATTACCATACTCTTTCAAGATAATTTGACAGTTCCATGGCATGGTGCCACAGTTGGTCGTTATCTCTATCCCCAAGTATCACACTCTCCTGCAAGATGTTGCAGCGACAAAGTAATTCCTGGTAAGTCCATTTGTCTTTCTTCATCTGGTCAATATCTACTCCAAGGGGAAGTGTTCCAGGGATTTTATGAAGATGCAGCATAAGGCAGTCCCACTGTTTTTGTGCTGGTCTTTAGTTTGTTTGTTTGTTTATTTGTTTGTGTTTTTCTGAAGTTTTAATTATTTACAGGAGCAGCAGTTAACTGGAAATAACGAAGTGGAAAAAAGAACCTCTTACCCTCCAGTGCTGGAAATTGCCCCCAGTCCCTCCCACAAATCTATGTGCTTCTTAACCACTAATGGCTTCCTCAGAGGACTCAGGAAAGTCAGCAAATAAAAGATCTAGAGACACCATTATTCAGTTGTCCCTCTTCCTTATACAGGTTTACTGTTTTTCCTGTATGCTCCACTGCCACAGCCTTTTATGGCCCAAGAGGTAAATAGTTTATCAGTTCAACAATAAGTTTATCATAAAGTTGATGTTAAGAAAAAAAAACAAAAAAACAAAAAAACAAAAACAAAAAAAAACCAAAAAAAGAAGCCAAAACAAAAATGCCCAACTCCATCATTTTCTGCCTTATTGTCAAATGCCCACCACTTAGACTTGATTTGCATGATTTACTGTGCATATGTTTTTTCTCTGTTTCCAAGCCCAGAATTACCTCCTATTGAGGCTGTATAAGCTGCAGGCACTTGCAGATTGTCTTTGTCCTTTCCAACCTGCAAGATATCATCTGCAGAATCCAAATCACTCTGCCTGTTCTCTTATCTTCTACTTCTTTTACCCATCAATAGCCAAACTGTGCCGTTCAGTAACTACGACGTACTGTAGGAAGAAACTGATAAGTACATCAAAGAGCATTTACAGACTACACATAAACATGTGCCACTGACACTTTTTATTGCCTGTGACAAGTCACCCATCCCCACTCAGTCTTTCCAGGCACATAATGCAGATTTCAAGTGTGTGTCACTATAGGTACTCTTTATTGCAAAGAACTTATGCATATATAATCACAGCTAGAATTTGAAAACTCTATGAAGAGAAAGTTAATTTCTTTCTAGTAATGCAAAAAAGAAAAAAGATTGTGAAACTGTAAGAATGGGAGAGCTAAGTTAAATATTTAAATAAAGAGTGGTCAGATAATATACTATGATTTAATGGAAGCAATGTAAGACTTCCCTTTATCTAAGGTGTTATAACTGGTCTCATGTGACTTACACATCTGTTGCCTTGCAAAGTAATATTCATTTTGTATAAATTCACACCACTGATGTGGCTTGTACTGCAGATAACCAGGAATTTGTATATGGTTGGTTACTGAAGATTAGCTGAAGAGGGCAACCCTTTAAATCACTTGAGGTTTTTGTGACCTGCTTATTGTCATCTGAAGAAACCTCTGAATTTTCTGAAAACATACAAATTTCCACATGACTACATTTCTCAAAGCTTAAAGCAAACTTTAATTTGCTGGATGAAAGTTACTGAAGAAAAAGTGATAATTGTACCTCTACTTTAGATTGAGGCTGGATTTGTAACCAAAATCTGAAGTGTTATTCACTGTGAGCAAGGAAAAGAGGCTTGGGCTAATGTGGAGTGCTCAGCAGAAAATAAAGCTAAATCTCTTGATTCTCTCACCATGTTCCCATGAGATGTGAGTAAATCACCTAACCTGTAGTTACGAGGTGTTCTTACTCAGGTGCTGCTCTTCAGACTGTTTGTAAATGGCTAGAGAAACCAAACTGAGACTAAACTAAAGATCACTACTCTAATGAGTAATGTACCTAAATGTGTTCCAGTCAAATTTAGGTTTTAGTGCAATATATCACCTAGATTATCGATTCTATAATAATGTATATTACATGTGTTCATTCAATATTCCTGCAATGGCAAGACTGGAAAAATGTGACACATTCAATATTAAGTCAAGATTGTTGCATATTATGTTTCACATGTGTTTTGACTATGGTTATATTTTTCACTATTATTTTAGTTTGTCATATTCCACACACATTTAAAATGTTAACTAATCTCCTGCAACTGTTCATCTATAATTATTTCCCCACTACTGAGACCCTGCAAAACATGGAAATGATTACGGAAAGAAGGTATAGGCATCTGGTTTTTAGGTTTGAGCTGTGACTGACAAGTGGTTCTGCTGTTCATAAAAGGAAAACATCTGTAAAGATGTAAGCCAGCAGGAATGATAACCTCTGAACTCTCATCCCGTGCTGAGCTCCAGTAAATGAGTGCACCTATCTCTCCTGCCAAGTGTAACACAATACAGATGTGAAGCTTGCACCGTAGGTTGTTTGTCTGGCTTTGAATCTTGAAATGAGATTGGGAGGATTCTTAAAACAACAAATATGGGATCACAACAAATTAAAATTAATAAAGTGAGAGGAGTAAGTATGCATTTTATGTCAGTTTTAAAAGATTAAAGCTTTTTTGACAGTGAAACAAACTACGTGCCAATTTTTACCAGGGCCCTTGGGAAAGATTCCAGTTGGGTCATGCAGGATAATAAAAAGTCACCAGCTTCTATGTAAGTAAAAATTTCAGACAAAAACTCCATAAACTAGTTTTGTCTGTATAGGCAATTAATACTGGCTGTAGCTAAACTGAATGACCCAGTAATGCAGGTATTAACAGCATGCAATATTGTAGGGTAATGAAACATGAGGCTTCAGTCTCACAAATCATAGAAAGCCCAGTAGTTGTGCTCAGATACCCACAGCACTGAACTGCAGACACAAATCTTCCTCCAGTTCTTCTTCCCCCAGGCCTGAAGTTTGACAGGAAACACATTCCACAAAGCTTTTAATTTAGATTGACGCTTTTTAATAAGAAAGAATGTTTTTAAACAGACATGTGCCCTCGTTTCCTTCCCCTTCTAACTCATGCATCAGCCAAATTAGTATCATCAAAGGGTTGAATCTCTCGTGCTTCTCTAGGATATTTTGTCTGAGTATATCCAATGTGCTTCACAAGTGGGTCACTATCCCCCAGTGGCAGCAGCTCTGATAGACACATTTGCAGCTGATCAAGCAGGGAGATGCTGCAGAGATGAATATCTCACACAGGAGTGAGCAGTGGGACAGGTGTTGGACTCCACAGTCCCCTGATTTAGTTTTTTTCTGATGTGTTTTCTCAGGTGTTTTCAATTTCTGTCAGGCAGCAATGACAATAATTTCAAGCTCATGAGAGCAAATGGACACTGCAACACTCTCCCCATTTAGTGAGACTCACAGCCTCTCTTTGCTATCATGACTATGATGGGAGCTGTGGTGTGGTTCATCTGGGGAGGCTTGAACCTCTCCATCAGCCTTCACAGGTCTCCTACCTTGGGTCTGAGGTAGAACAGAGCTGGGCAGTGGGCTTTGACTTGCTTACAAATCACTATGGCAAAGCACAAGGCTTCTGAAACCTGCCTTCTGATGTCTCATTTAAGATACTTGAATTATGTTATTTCTCTGCATGTCAAAAATAATCGCCAGAAATCATGCGATCTCTCTCTGTAACTGAGACTACAAGGATTTGGGTGGATTTTTTTCTTTCCTTTCCTTCTTTACAAAAATGTGTCTAAGACATAATTTATTACAATGAAACCGTGAACATACAAAACAAAACTGACATCTCCTCACTTCAAATGCCTTTGCGCCTAGAAGACAGGAGATAAAAAGGCAATTGATATGGGCAAACAAACCCATATTTTATGTCTCTCTCCTGTCTTCCAGACTGTAATGGGCTGCAGTCTGGAGCTCGGAGGACTTGTGCCTGATTTATTTGCATTTTTTAAGCAAGTCTCACTGTTTCAGATTTGTAGCAGAACCAGCAGCAACAAGACCTGTGTTAGAAAGGGTCAGGTCATTAAAACATTCAACTACATGCCATTCCTCACTGGGAGCCACTGAGTGAACAACAGCTGGAGTTAGGAGTTTTGAAGCTTCATGGTATGGCACAGTTTACTGGTAGTTTTTTTATGATTCATGGGCAAGCTGATCACCATGGGATATAATGCTTTCCCCAGCATATTTCTTTGGTTTGATCTATTATTAGAGTTTTCTTAGTCTAATAACAGGAAACTTCTATTCCTGTTTTGTTTTCTTTTTTTTGGGGGGGGGTGGGGAAAGGAGATTGTTTCTTGTTTTGCTTTGGGGGTGTTTTAGTTTCGTTGGGAGGGCTGTTTTTTTATGCTTTTTTTAATTGGGCTTTTGTTTGTTTTTTTTTTTTTATTTGTTCTGTTTTGTTTTAACGGTAGCAAGTACCTTTCTGCAGCACCAGCAACAGTGGTCTCTGAAGCAATGTATAATGCTATACACATAGCATCAGCCTTCGGGCCCATGCTCTGCTGCAGCTGGGCTTTCTCTCTCTAGATGTTATGAATAAACAGATGCCAGGCAGGACTATCCAAGCATCTTCTCAGATTCACCAAGGCAGGACTGTGCAATTTATTTCTGCATGCAAGATCCTGGAGTTTTCAGAGAATCGCACTCCACAGGCTGGTTGAGCAAGGAACTACATGATGACAGAATTGTGCACAGCACTGTTTTTCCCACTGAATCTTGAATAATGAAGCAAATTAAATGGATATGCAGGATAAAGGATTTTAGTCCAAAATATGGTCATCAAACTGACTAGAGTTTTAAAATCTCATAGATTAAGTTGCCAGGACTTTTGACTTTATATTCTGAAATGAAAAATGAAGCTCCTTGGAGAGGCAATTGTTCTTGGAAATGCCTGCAGAAATGCATATATACATGTCTGGTTTGTCATGTCAGGATGGTGGACAATGGCTGTATAAGCCTTGGCACAGGTCTGTTGGCCTCTATCAGGAGTAGGAGCTTCTGTGAATTGAGGCTGTGGAATCATCCTTGACTTGAGCATTTTGATAAATCTAGCATTGAGTCTGAGCCATGAATCAGTATGGAGTAGTCTGCAACTGTACCCTGATAACTGGGTCTGGATGTTGACAATGAGTAATATCTTTGTGTTGCAGTGGCATCACTGCTTTAAATGTACTTAATATCCAATGATACTGGAATGGTATCTAGGATATTAATCCTGCACCTCACTCTAGACAGCCCAGGTAAGCCTTGCTGAGATCTGAATCTGTTGCCCTCACTTTGAACAGATTGCATGGCAACAGATGATTGGAAGGTCTCATGTCCTCTCTCAGTCATGCATACTACGTGGTTGCACCAAAACTGTTCAACTTTTTTTTGGATTTGAACAATAGCATTACAGTACTGAACACTTCGGCAGGAAGGAAACATTCTCTGATATTTCTGTGCTGACAAGTAGATGCAAAGAAAAGCAGGCACCTTTTTTTCTCCTCTGCAATTGCAACAGGATTGTTCTTGTTGACAACATGACATTTTCACCTGTGTAATTCTTGCCAAACATAGCAGGAAGAAGAAAGATTTGAGTCAGAATCCACATGCAACACTGTTCTACTCCTTCCCAGGTTCAGATGGCCAGCAGCCTTCTCAGGAAATAAAAGCAATAGCCTAAGAAGTAGTAGAATCCACAATAATGGTAACATCATGCAGGCAAAGTGTGACATGCAAAGCAGGATATATAAAGGTAACTATTAATCTTTCGTGTATGTTTATCAATTGCTTTGCTGAATATTGCTTAGTATAACAAGGAATATAAGTATTTGAGACTCTTTCTAAATTAAAAAATTCAGACCTGATTCACTGAGTATATCTGAATATTTTAAATTCACGAATACCACTTCAGGTCTTAAATAAAAAACTATAGATCCTCCTGTCTTTATTCTGAGAACTGCAGAACTTCAGCCAAAATATGGTTATGCAACTACCAAGTTTCAGTGCTGTTTTCCATTTCACCGAAATCTGAACAAGTGAAAAACTCAACTATCCACATTGATCATTATGTAAGAGTAAGCCTGAAGAGCATTTACCATTGAAGTTGCAGAATCAGTCTGGTAGTTCTAGTAGTTCTGACCCTATTTTTTTGACCCCATTACCAAGTCTCAAACCAAGAGACTTTCCTAAAGTCAGATCTGACAAAGGATAGGAAAGATCACCTAAATAATACTGTAGTGGAGAGTGGGGAATGCAGGAGCCACCTTATGCCGCTGTGCTTCCAGACAAGCATCCATTGAGCCTGTACATAATTGCAGGGAGGTTTGAATCCATACTATTGCAGCTGGATCAAAAGAAGAGAAACTTTAAACTACATCTGTGCTCCTGGCTTCATGCTGACACATATCTGGGAGTTTTGGACAGAGACACTGTCTATCATTTGAAACACACCACTTCCCAAATTCTCATGAACTGGAGCTAAGGAGGAAGCTGTTGCTGTAGAATGGCATGGATTATATTTTCACTTATACCTACAGCAGAAGACTAAACACATTCTGGATAGCAGCACCATAATTCAACTACATGCTGTCCTTCCTCAGAAGGAAAGAAAAATATTGCCCACCATTTCTCAGGCTTTTCTAATCCAAAAATTACTTAACCTTTCAATACAGTCTCTAAACTCTCTTGATTAATGTCTCCACCACAGATGTGCTTTGTGACTAAACAGAGACCAAGACAAACTTTGGGGATAAACTTACTGCCTCTATATTCCTTTTCACTTTGCTTGCTTGACGACAGGTTTTTGGTTTTCAGCAACTGTTTTGCTGCTTCATGCTGCCTCACAGTTTGCTAATTCAACAGTTCCCATGTTAAGAAATATGTAACACACCAAGCTGCTGTTCTTGGTGCCCTTATACTCTAACCAAGGGTGTAAATGTATACAGATAAGGCTGAAGAGAAATAATCAACTTTTCATGCAGATATCAAAATAGTAACGGGACCTGGCAGAACCATATTCTGATCTGGGGTTTTCTGTCAATGGTTGACACTTAGCAGTGGAAAGCTCATTCATTCATTGCTATTCTTAGGGAAGCTTCTCCTGGCACAGAATTGGACGCCAGAAAAAAAAAGTTTGCTTTTTGAATGAGATTAATAAACAAGATAATGAGCAGTAGTTGTGTAGTGGTAGCCAGACCAATCATTTACCATTAAGACAAAAAAATTATGTAAAGAAGTAATAGTTTTAAGGCAATGATGAGCAAATAAGCTCCATTTTAGGTTAAACAAACTTTCTTTGGCTGGAAAATTTCACCTCAGTTTTGCTCTATTTCTCATCTCAAACAAGGTTGTCTTTTAATAATGTTTTTGAAAGGTAGAATCGGTCAAAATGTCTTCCTCAAATTCACAGGTGAAGTTATTGATTATTTTAGAGTTTTACAGAATTTTCAAGAATTCATCAACAACAGCTTAGACCAAAGCATAAAGTAGTGCTGATGTAAACTTATCTATAAAATAAATTAAAGCTGCTCTATCTGGTCTTCTTGTCTAGTACAAGTACATTTCCTGATAAGGTTCCTAGAGTAGTTTCTTTAGAATTCAGGTTTTCCTAAGTCTTTACAGTATGGCTTGCTGAAGAGAAACTGGAAAGGAAATAAATGAACACTTCTCCCTGAAGATAGGTGTAAACAGTGCCTAAGTCCTCCTACAAAGATCAGTACGTCATTACAGAAAGCACTGTAAAACCTTTTTCCAAAAAAAGTTGTTCATTAAAATTGCAACAGACAAAATACAGAAAGATTGAAAGGGAAATGAGCCAAAATTCCCTCCTAATGGAGCAAACTGAGTGCAGAACCTGGAATCAAACCCAATGGGTTAGATTTTGAATACTTTACAGCCAGGCTCAGTTGCCTTATGCTTTTGAGATTCCTGATCTGACACTACTCAGTATAGCCTCAGTGAAAAGCTGGAGTGTGAAGCAGACTTTCACAACTGTAGATGGTTTGCTGTCTTCATCCCTCAACAGCATTTCCTACACCTTCTGCTCAAGTCAAACAGACCTGGCTTGCCTCTATCTTTCTCCCAGTTAATTTTTACTCAGTATTGTTGCATTTAATCCTCCCATCTACCTTTTGCATTTCTTCCTACCCTCTGTGATGACGCATCAAAATTGAGCAGTGAAAGTTTTTTGTAATTTCCATTCCAATTCTTGTTGAATTCTGAGATATAATTCAGAGAGACCTGATGTCTGTCAACTTTTTATACTTCTAATTGCCTGTCTCCTACAGTGTAATCATAAGGCCTTTTAACGTTTCACTTTTTTTTTTTTTTTTCCAGGAAAATGTATCCTAGGCACATAAATGTGGCCTTCAGCTCCTTTTATGAATGCTGAAGTAAAGCAATCATTCAGTCCATCAGCAACAGTATCAACCCAACTGTCACTATCCTCCCAGTCATGCTCCTTAATAACTAGTTTGCTTCATTACCTCGCTGTTTACTTCAGCTTTCTCACAATAGAAAAATAAAGGTCTTCATCTTTAATTCCCTTGGCATTTTTGGTTCATGTGCTCATGTCAGCAATTCTGATAATCTGCTTTCATGTCTCTATCTTTTGAGTAGACCTTGGACCTTAGGACTGGACTAACCATTTGTACTTCCCTCAGTTTCTGCTTCTTCTCAAAGCCAAACCCTGAATAGAAACAAAATAGTTTGTAGCTGAGTATCACATCTTGCCTTATCCATGAGTTAAAAGAAATGAAATAAAACCAATCCCTGCAGCATGGGTTTCAATCACTACAATAACCCAGAGCCAGATCCGTGTTTCATCTCTGCTCCAAACTCAATCCCAAAATTCAGATACTCCTTGGAGGTTGATCAAGAGCTTCTGAAGAAACAAGTGTAGAAATGAAGACCTCTCTTGACCTCAAACCCCAAAAAGCAACAAGAGAAGAAGACAGTCTTTTTCCAGATCATTAATGGCACAAATGTTCAACATGGAGGCCATCATAATATTACAACACATTATGGCTTCATGGAGGTAATAGTCATCATTAAGGCAAGATTCTGCCTAGGTGATCAAGGAGGAGGGAATGGAAGGGAGGTTACTTAGTATGGAAATGGATCCCCAAGAATGTGATTGGGAAGAGCCATGCAGCTGAGTGCAGTGTTGCATCATTGCCAGTGTGTGGCCGGCATTGTTCATGTAGGTTATAGTGTCACTCAGGATATAAATGTGTGGCCACATCAGGAAGCTGTTGGTGAGCAGGAGGCTGCAGTAATCCCCATGATTTAAGATTTTCTCTTCCAGCTATCCTTTTACTTATGAATCCCCTCACACTTCAACTGGTAGTGAGATTATTCACAGCTGAGCTCACCTCAGACTTTGAACAGCTAACAGCGCTGATAGAAACAGCAAGCAATCACAGCTCCAGCATCACACCACATCAAACTACCGTATCAAGTATCAGGGAAATATGAAATTGGAAGTGATGTTCTTTAAATAACTGCATTCCTGTGAAGTATGGCATGAGAACCAGGTCATTCTCATGAGTCTCACTTTCAGGGAATGAGGCTCTTGGAGTCATCTAGAAATATCACCTATTCAGTGTCATTCGCAACCTCTGGGTTTTCACCCACTCTTTTTCTATGGCACACTACAGTTTGTTTGGCTTTCAGGCTTTTTGTATGCATTTTTCACTAGTTATAAGTTGGTGGAGAGAGCTTAGTGGCTTAGGGAATAGGACAGGGTAAGTTACAGATATTATGTAAGCTCTTCTGGTGTGTAAGCATTTTTCACACGTGTTCTTTTCTATGTCTAGATCCTGTATCCAGAAATAGTTCATGAAGTTTATATTGCTACTGCTCTGTAGCACCTGCATTCCTGAAACATGCAGAGAACACAAGCAAGGAAAAAGGAGCAGGCACAGGAAGATAAATACACTTGAGCTGAGCTCTGAGTATTGTGAGAGAATCTGAAGAGCTCCTCTGAGTATGAGACTGGCTGAGCTAACAAAAGGAGAGAGGGATGTTAGTCTTTACGGATTGTCACAAAAATTTGTTTACTTGTCTTCTGCCTTCAGTGATCAGTAGACCAGTAGATCTACAAGTTCCAGGAAGCACACAAGTGTTTCACTTTATGTTTGAAGAGAGGGTTATTTATTCAGCATCTGACAAATGAGAATACAACCAGGTGTAAGGCAAGCTATTTATCAAATCTCAATATCACTGACCATTCACTGTTCATTTTATAACTATTAGTTTTTATTGTCTTTCTTTTTAATATTTTATTTAATTCGTTTTACATGATATCCCGGTTTGCTATTTGAATATGATTGTGGGGGTCCTCCCCTTTGCCTTTCTTCATAGCTTTGATTGTCATTTTAATTCCCTTTGTAGTGTATTTGTGACCCCAGCTAATATACTGAAGCCCAAATTGTCCTCTAACATTATTTTGTCAACCTCCTCTCCAAGTTACATTCAAACACAGCCTTGTTTCTTTCCCTGTCAGCTGATGTCCAGACTGAATTAGAAAGCACTCTCATTCCAGATTTAGAAATATATTTCCTCTACTTAATGCAATCGTGTCTGTGTCTGTGTAATTAAAATCATCTATTACTACCACTCAGGTTCATTTGCATTTTTTTAATAAATTTATGCAATAATTACATAAAATACTGTACTTTAATGGGCCAGCTGGATGGAGTACAAATAGCATGGTGTATCTTTTTATGGAAAAACACCTCCAGCTATAAGCACTGACTCTACCATTTCCAGGCTTTACTATGATCACAACTGATCATCCTTCACAAAAAAGTCAACATATATTTGTATATCTCCTTCTTCTTTCACGAGCTGACAAAAATTTTTGATGGAGCATTCCTGAGGATAAGGACTTGTGAAAGTTCAAGAGGTCTGAATATTTTATCTACCCAGCTGTTTTATTGCACAGTTAAATCAATAACTACAGCTCCTTCACAATGTAGAAGGGCATTGTAAAGAACACAGAAATCAGATAGCTAGGTCTGAAAATATTACATAGACTTTCTCAATGTGAGCGGAAATCCAGCTACTGCTCCTTCTTACTATGTCTTTCTTATTTTACATACAGCACAATAATTCTGATATCATGGGCTTCACAATTAGGATTTTTATTTAACTCTTCAGCAACTACCTTTCTTTCCTGCTTGCTCCTTATTCCCCTCCTCAGTTTTCATCCCTTTTTACAAAAGGTTACCTCTCCTCTCTTTGCTGCTCAGCCCCTTCAACAACATCTTGAGCAGTTTTCAGAGCCAACAAAGAGAAGGCAATGCACTCTCTGCTTTCCTGAATCTAAATAAAATGAAAATAAAAGCACTGAATAAAGCCCTCTGAAAGCCCCACAACTGCAAGACTTAAAAATGTGGTAGCAAAGTATGCAAAGATGGCAAAGGTAACCTCCAGAAAAAACATTTTCTGACAACTGTTGTTTGCGTGTGTACCAAAGGTGATAGTCCTCACAATAGGAATATATTTTATTCCTTTTGGAATAATTAACTGCTGTTATCAGCTTCAGTGACTGCTTGCTTTTGAGACTTTTCTATTAAATCAGGCTAGAATTAAATTCTTTGTACACTGCTAACAGTAATTTAAAGGATGTTTTCTTTTGTGAGGCCTCTGAGAAGCTAGACTATTTCAGCAGTCAATGTGAAAAGATACTGGAATAATAATATTCTTAAAGCTTTAGTTTCTTGAACATTACAGCTTTATTGTGAATATAATAAATTATTTAAATTTTTAGTGAGAGCTCCTTGTTTTCGGGATTTAAAATTTAAAAAATCTATTTCCATACATGCAGAAAAACTACGTAATTTGGTTCGATGAGGCACAAAAGATAGTAAACCCATCTAAGCAACCTTAATTATCATGTTACTCATGAGACAAAGCATGACATCCAAAATAACTGAGAATTTTGAAATTCCCTTGAAAATAAATCTGCTTAGAAGATTATGACAGGAACACTCAGCCTCTTTTCATAGTCCACCCCACTCCTATTCATTCAGTTTCACACATTAATGAAAGAATAGGAAAAGATCTCTTGTATTGAACCATTCAGCTATGTCAAAACAATAAAAGATTCCAATGCACCACAGCTATATGAATGACTTTCCAACTCAGGGGAAATATCTGGCCTGTATACTTGAACATCTTTAAGCAGCAAAACAGACTGCATGGGAAGGGGAGCCTGTGAGATGCAGGAAGTTTGTACATTGGAGCTGAGGTCAATTTTGTTTATGAAGCCTTGTCCAAGTTAATGTAAATCCATCTGCTGGGCCCAATAGAGGTGGACCATGGCAGCTGGATGACCGTATCTGTTCTATTAACGTGTGCTTGTGTTTTACCAAAGGGCTGCTAGTTAGAATACGCATCTTTTTCTTCTTCAGCTCCTCTCCTTCAAAGGTACAGCTATTCATCCTCCATTCCTTTTACAAATGTGATGAATACAGATTCAAATCAAACTTCTTTTCTTGAGATCTGATATTCCTGACATCAAATCTCAAGGATCAAAGTAAAGCATTCATAAAGTCTGTCCAGCATTGCCAGAATGATCTCCTTAAATGGAATGTAGTACTTTAAACATCAAAAAACATCTTTCTCTTAAAGTGAAGGAACAATCACTTCTCTTATTTACCTGATGGCTTGAGATGTTTGTCAGAAGTTTTACCAGACTGATGAAATGGAAATACTGTTTAGATACCTTAAAGTATGAAAGGGCAGCATGCTTATTAAATAGACAGGCTTTTATTTCATTACCAAACTATGCCGTCATGTTCTGGGTCCTCAGGGGTACATTCCCAGGAATCATAAAAAATGCAATTCCTAGCACTAAGAATTTCAATCTTTAATCTGTCTAGTGTTCAAGAAAACAACCTTTAGAAAAAATGTAAGTCTGGGTGTTGAGTATCAACTGACACTTGAATACAGATGACCTTTTTAATCATTCTGATTAAATCTATCCAGGTCATAAACATATAGTTGTGTAATGTGGTAATGTGACCTTCAGAAACCTACAATTAATTTTTTCATGGCAGAAATTATGGGAGGGGAGAAGAAATGTTGAACACCATATTTTTCTCTTTCTTCAGTAAACATTTATAAAAAGAATGAGGATGAGGGTTTGTATATACAGTCAGCTAGGCATGTAGATAGAGGCCAGTTATAAATATGAGCAGTGACATCTTACAGCAGGGTGTGGGAGGAACATCCTGAATAATCAATTTAAGCTGACAATCAGTATCACGAGACTCATGATATTAGCTATAGTGACAGTGTTATCTGGGTGAGAGGAGGGTCAGTTTCCATTAGGAAACCCTATTTTTTCCAGAGATTTGGACTCTGACACAATAATTGTTAAAACTTGGCATTAAAAAAATTTCCATTCACTAGCATGATTTCCCCTTGAAGAACTGAAGACCAAAACTGAGATGGTTATTTTAGGATAGTTGAAGATGGAAAAGAGAGGGGAACCCCCCACCCATCATAGTAATTTCAGGGATCTGTTTGCTTCCCATTAGCAAAAGGGGACTGCAGACTTGTGAAAACAACAAATGTTTAGAAGCTGTATCAGCCAGAGTCAGCTCATGGTATAGGCAATATGCCTAGCTGCCCAGGGTAAGGAGAGTGTGTACTATTTAAAGAGGTGAAAAACTAGAGCCAAAGAGAAGAGTGGAAAGAGGGACAGTATCTGTCTCACTTAGCCATAGTCTCACTTTAGTCCCCTGATTTTTTCTCTCTCTCAGGACCTATTCTGCTGTGGCCACAAAATTGCTGCATTGACAGCACATCACTTCAGGCGTTAACCAGATGCACACCTTTCTGAGGCAGAACTTCATCTTCAGTGCTCAGACCCAACAGTCTGATCTGTTTTTTAAAGAAGCCTGGATCAGGGCTTGGAGGGTGGTAAAAGGAGATCATAACAGGGCACTGCCAGAGAGAAAGTTTATCACCCATAGAGTGAAACAAATGCGACAAATGTGATGACAGAGCAAGAGGTAAGAGGTCTACTATCCCCAGATGGGCCTATTAATTGTGTATAGGGAGATTAAGTGAGCAGCCAAAAGGTCAGGCAGGAAAAATCTGGTCTTGTGACTCCTCATCCAGTGCTGTATCTACCAGACCTTCCTTCCTTCTGAGACACAGCAGAAGTTTTGGTGGTTTTATTTTTTTCCTGAGAAAAGACTGTAGAAATTGACCTGGATTTGCCATGAAGCCATGCTATTAGTTTAGTTCCAAAATGCATTTTTTTCATTCCTTATAAGGATTTTTAATACAGAAATCCTCACTTGAAGAAGTAAATAGAATATTTTCTATCACTGAAATCACTAAGCAATTAAATCTCACTCATACCACTATCTAATATTATCAGCTGAAGGATTTAAGGTGGCCTTGATTAATGGTCAAATATTTAAAGATAACGACTTGACTGGGAAAAGCATCTGCAAATTCAGACAGTGAGATGCATCTAAGGTTCTGAAGCCGCTGCAATTGGACTGTAAAACTGGCAAAGCCAAGGTCTGTTAATGATATTCCTGGCAAATATTCTGCTAATCCCAGCCAAAATTTAGAGCAGCTTCTCATCAATACATCAGCATTTCTGTCCTAGTCCTAAGTAGACAGTCAATACAGAAATAAGTTTCCAGAGACTTTCTAACAGCTCCTTAAAGTACAGAGGTTGCTTTGGTTTCTAAAAATGAACAAAACTTGGGTATCTTTTTCTAAATTGTTTGTTCAGGCCTGCCTTTCCATTTTCAGGCTCTTATCCTCTGCTGCTGAGTTGAATGGATCCTGCTCCAGACTGGTATCCCAGAGAATTTGCTGGTGAAACTCATTCAGCTGCAATTGGGAAATGTAATAGGAAAAATAGGGGAGGGGGCTCTTTCTCTCAAATGTCTATATGAAACGGAGTTCTTTTCCTTTGAACAGATAAAATGAAGGTATACTCTGGCCTTGGAGGGAGTCTGAAAAAAAAAAACCCAAATACTTTCGTATCTTCTGTAACATATAAACAGAGCTGAGCATGATTAGCTAGCTACTAAAGAAAGCAAGGGATTGTAGACATTGATGTATATTATAAGGTCAATGTTTAGCTTGCCACTTCCCCTGAAATTCTGGCCAATGTATTGAAATTCATCACCACCTTGACAGTTAAAGACTTGTTCCTCCTCAAATCGACAGGGAAAGAAGCAGGAAAAACTGCATCAAGACCTTACATTTTTGAGATGCCACTGAATTGTTGAGCTGGGTCATCCAAGTTTCCTTAGAATTTGCGAAGAGCAGGAAAATTCTGCTGACAGACCATTTCTTTTCTGCGTGTTCAGACTCCAACACGTTCTTCCCTGTTTTGACTCAGGAAAGAACAGTGCAAGAGCAGTACCATGGTCTATAATATTCTTTTAGTGTCTGGATTTTAAACAGGCAGCAATGAGCAAGGTTGCCAGGTAATGTAATGATCTGAAACTAAGCAAAGGTTTCAACAAGAGGGAGAGGAGCAGTTGGAGCCAAGAAAGTTTAAGAATATGTTAATTTTTCACAATGTATATTTAGTGCAGAGCCAAGCTTCAGCTGGGAGATGTATATACTGTGGATAACATTACTTGGCAGTGGTTAGAAGAATCCTATGAGAGAGAAGGAAAAAAAAGATAAGACCACAGAAATTAATAATGCTGTTCAATTAATGATTCTGGACCAGTTTTCATTTGGTGTAGGAGAAGCATCGTCCACTAGAATTACATCAGCCACAGATCCAGCTCTAAACCCCTTTTCTTTATCTTTGATGCATCACTTTTGTTCTTAGTCTTCACAATTACAGCACTTACTTATTTTGCTAAATCTATTTTAATTTTTTCCCTGAAATTAAGGGTCTCTCAATCTCTATTACCATAATGGTGTCACATTAACACTGTTCTTTACATGTAAATTGATTTTTTTTTGATTGATTTTGTCTGACATTTTAAAGTGAATAAAAGTATCTAAATGATTTAATGAACCACATACAGGAAGTCTAAACATTTTAAAATACAACAAATGTGCATGGATTATCTTAACAGCATGGAAAGCTTAGGAAGCAGTCCTGCTAGCAGGCCCTCTGTGCTGACAAACAGAAGCTCTGAATGCAAGCTCTTAGCATTCAGAAAGCTGCAATAACTTCAACAGGGGATTTGTCATGAGCAAGCTGTGTCAAATCCATCTAACTTTCTTCTTTGACCAGATCAAGGATTACGTGAATGAAAGAAAAGCAATAGGTGCATTTGACCTTAATAAGGCTTTTAACAACTATCTCATCTGACATTCTCATTAGCAAGCTAAGCAAATACTCTCTTGATGAAGCTGGTGGAAGAGGGGTGAGAAAGTGATTGGAAATCTATACTTACCGAGTACTTATCAATGTTTCATTATCCAAATGGAAGGGTGTATTGAGTGGCATACTGCAGAACTCTGTCCTAAATCCACATTTATTCATTTTCATTAACAGGGATGATGGGATAGGAAATATGCTTATTAAGTTTGCAGAGTATTGGAGCAAGGAGGGACTACAAGTTCATTGAAAATTCAAAATGAGTTTGTCTATTGAAGTAACATTCCGAAAATTAGCAGGAAGATGAATGGAATTAAGTTTGTTAGGAAGAAAGAGCAAAGTAAATAATATTTTGGCAGGAACAACCAACTCAAGTTATCTGAGCTGAGTGGTATTAGGCTAGGCGGCAATTTTATGGACAAAGTCCTTGGGGTTATAGAAGATCAAAAGGTGGATATGAGCCAATGATATTATTTCTAGTTGAAGCAGGAACGGTCTAAGAAACCACATCAAGGAATTAACATATATATGACTCAGTAATGAGAAAGGTTTGACTTTATTGGAGCAGAGTCCTCTGAAAAAAATGCTGTCCAAAAGGCAGCAGTAAGAGTGGTCGCAATCTAAACTAATACAACCACTTGTGTGTGTGGCAAAGAATTGGGTCTATTTATGCTGATGACAAGGTCCCAGAGGGGTGCATACTAGCCCTGAAGCAGAACAAAAAGTTGTTTCAGATAAGATATGGTCTGTTTTCCATGTCTGTGATGGCTGGAACAGGAACTAATGAGTTTAAATTGTAGGCGAGGCAAATCTGTTAGACACAAGGGAAGCTTTAACAGCAAGGGTAGAATATCTCAGGAATAAATTGCCTGGCAATGTTGTTAAATCTTCAAAACAATGCTTATAGGCCAGGTTGGACAATTAAGAGTTAAGAATTATGTACCTATAAATGATTATCCTAGGAGTATTAGGGGATGAACCTTCCCATCATTGTATTAAGAGCATATAAGGACTTTCTAAAGAGGTGTGGCTGAGCTAATGGAAATCACAATGTCTGGAGAGGTAATTTGTGCGAGCTGAGTGCTCTCTCATGCTGGAACTCAGACCCAGAATATGAAATTTTGAGAACAAATGCCAAAAGTTATAATTAACATATCTTAATGAGTGTGAGTCCCTATATGTGGAGAGAGGGGGGAGAGAGAAGAAGAGGAAAGGGGCAATCTAGAAACTAGAAGCAAACTATTCTGATCAAGTACATCTGATACTTTAGAATAAAACCTGAAGGGAAAGAAAACAAAATAATACATAGAAAAAGCTTTATCAAAGGTAGGTTACATAAAATTCAGACTTTTATGATTCTGCAATTCTCTCTCAGTAAGACAGTTGTTTTTAATTTAGCAAGAGAGTCCCTCAACTTAGTACCAGAGAAATTATTAGTTAAACTGAGCAAGCTAGAGAAGAAAGCAAAACTTTTACTCTCTGAGGAACTTACTGAAGGGGATATGGCAATGGAATAGAATAAGTTATCAGTGAAGCTCTGGAAGGATGTAGGTCTTGGGATCACTTCTTACTAGGTGCTCTGGTTCTAAAAGTGGGACTCTTTGCTGATGACACAGGGTTTAGAGGCATCACTAAGGCACTGAAAAACAAAGAAAGAACTGTATTAGTATGAAAAATGCTAGAAATGAAATGTGGTTTCATAGTCAAAATTCATGACACACATATGGAGACAGATGAGATAACTGCTTAGGGAGCTTATGAGCTGGTCCCAACAAAGATGAAAAAGTTCAGGGATTTCAGAATAAAAAATCATTCTTGAATGAGTCATTAATGTGTTATGGACAGGGGAAGAATAGCAGCTAAAATAATAGGCAGTGTCTTGTAAGACATTCCCAGCATTAAGGAGGAAATACAAGTGAACCGATGAGAAATCAGTCCAAAGACTGGATTTAAGGACTAGATGCACCTAATGGATTGGATAAAGGAGAGCATAATTTATGGAAGGAGATTAAAAGAAGTAGACATTATTTTGCAAAGCTATATAAATCAGAACAGAATAGTAAGAGGGTAAGTTCCCTCTCCCAAGAGTAGTGTGGTGATGCAAATTCCAGTAAAAATATTATTTTAGCTAAAGGACAATGTTAGTAAAAGACCAATGAAACATAAATTTAATTTAGCTACTATAAAGAAGCTTTCAACCTCTGGAACAATACAGTGATATTAATAGCTGTGTAGAATCATAGAATCATAGAACAGTTAGGGTTGGAAAGGACCTTAAAATCATCTAATTCCAGCACCCCTGTTATGGGCAAGGACACCTCACACTAAACCATGCCACCCAAGGCTACGTCCAACCCAGCATTGAACACCGCCAGAGATGGAGCATTCACAACTTCCTTGGGCAACCCATTCCACTGCCTCACCACCCTTACAGTAAAGAACTTCTTCCTCACATCCAATCTAAACTTCCCCTGTTTAAGTTTGAACCCATT
>JASSUY010018614.1:0-10658 GCA_032466535.1 Forpus xanthops | reverse complement strand
CAAGGGGTAACAGGTTCAAACTTAAACAGGAGAAGTTTAGATTGGATCTGAGGAAGAAATTCTTTACTGTAAGGGTGTTGAGGCATTGGAATGGGTTGCCCAGAGAAGTTGTGAATGCTCCTTTGCTGACAGTGTTCAAGGCCAAGTTGGACATAGCCTTGGGTGACATGTTTTAGTGGAAGGTGCCCCTGATGAAGGCAGAGGGTTTGGAACTAGATGATCTTAAGGTCCTTTCCAACCCTTAAGTTGGCATTTAGGGCTCAGATAACTGGAGAAAGTAGAAATCGGGCAGCACAGGTCTGAGAATAGAAACAAAGTAAACAGAAGACATAGGTGGCAAAACGTGGGAAGTTTCATAGATCATATGATGAAAGAAAGTAAGGAGTTGAATGAAGATACATGAATGTTTTCAAACAATTCTTCCTGAGAGGGACTGTCACGACCTAGGGTGTGAGAAATCCTGGAGGTGTTTTTTATAAGTGTATGACAGTTTTTTTTTTGCTGCCATCAGAGAACAGTCAGGTGGAATGTGTTGGTTATGGAGATATTAGGCTCTTTGTTGATATTTGAAAAGAATACCATTACAAGCTCCAGGGAGTTTAAGTGACAGGTTCTCAGATCTATGTATTTATGTGGATATAAAAATACAGAAATAGCAATGTGATTTTGAAATCTTACAGATGAACAAACAAAAGGAGCAAAAGAACACCAACAAATGTAGAAATTGTGCCACAAATGCATTTTCTTAGGTTGTTTAAATTATTCTTAATACTCCTCATGCCAGTAAACTTCTCACTCCTCAAATTGTTCAGGTATTGACATTCAAGTAAAGAAACAATGCACATTTGATAGAATGAGGTCAGTTCTGTTGAGATGTTTGCAGACAGACTGCTCAAGTTTTCCGGAAAAACTGGATAATCTGTGGTCCTGTAAGGTCTTCCCCAAGTTCTTCCTCACAGTCCAAGCAGCTCCCAGATTCTTTAGTATAACAAGTGAACTATAACAAATGCTAGAGGAAGGAGAAGCTAGGGACCCCCCCAATACACACACATTTACTTCAGACTTTGTTTGAATTTTAGCTAAGACCTGCTGTGTGAAATTTTTTCCACTCTAAGGGAAAGTAAATGTTATAAATCATTGTTTTTTCTTGTATGAATATGTTGGTGTTCAAACTCAGTTGAGGTGACATCCTTTATGTAGCTTTTACTATGAAACTCTGTGGGTTTTTGTGGTTTTAATTTGTCAGTCATTGATCATGATATACAAAGTTAATGAAGTCAGGTAACACTTGAAAGTAAATGTTCTATCACTGGTGTGAAAAGTGTGATTGAGAAGGGATCACCCTTTGCAAGGCATTGGATGTGATAAACATCAATCCTTGCCTAGCAGCTAAGGAAGGATATTGCATTAAGTACAGACATCTGAAACCTGCTGGAAACCATGTCATCTTGACAGCAGTTTTGAGCACAGATTCTTCTTTGTTCTGCCAACAGCCTTTAGTCCCAGTGGTCTCATATTTGTGACAGTGCTTTTAAAGATGTTGTGCATGAGAAAAAGCTAAACGTGTGTGGCACAAATTTAGATCAACTATATTTTTCATGTATCAAGGCAGTGGTGACTTCCTAAAAAGCAATGCACTGCAGCACTTGAAATGAAAGAAAGGAGCTAAACCACAATGTATGGTAGGCTATATAGTTCAACCTAGGTTTCAGCTCTCCTTCTTCCCATCACTTGCTTCCTTTCAAGTACACTTGAAAAGGCAGATTGATAGCACAGCTAGCTGGAGAATTTGATTCTAGACACATAAAAGTGGCTATATATGGTGATGGAGTCTATATCCCTGTGCTGCGTGTTCTACTTGTGCTCCAGAGACAGTAAGCAGAGTAAGGGATCAGTCAAAATAGCTAAAGAGCTAGGGAAGAGGCATGTGCTCTGTTTTCCTGATGTTAGTCCTTCCCTTTCCCTAGGAGAATTAAATGAAGCTACATGTATTGAGACAGTTTTAGTAATCTAAAATTAAGAAGATTAAAGATTAAAGAACTCTAAACAGGGGAAGACAGAAAAATGCTTCTGCACCCCTAGATCTGATTGAGAAACTTGGTTGCATCTCATTTTCCCTATTAGTATAGTATCACATATGCTGCCTTTCCATTTAAGCCCAAATTTTCACTAACAAGAATCTGGAGCCATAGTCCAGAAAGGAGATACAGCCTGTCCAGATTCCACTGTCCTTCATATTTCCTCAGCTCATGCATACAGACCAAATTAGATGCAGCAATAAAGAGTGAGTATAGAAGTATGAAGGCAGCATAGCTAAATCACTCATCATGGAGGGAATTTTCCAGGCTTATGCTTCCCACGCCAAGGAGAATCTCCTCAGTGATTTAAAGTATATTGCGCAAATATTTTTATTTATAAGTTTTTATTTTCTCCTCATAGAATGAGCCACCTGATACCACTGATGTCTTGTGACTCAGGCTGGCAAAATGGAATTTGTTCATAAACTTGGGATTTTTATGCACTAATTTCTTTGTTCTGATTTTTAATATAGCATGGTTCTGATTATGCCTAGCCTGGGAACCCGAAAGGCCTTGGAAAAGAGGGAAGAAAAGCTAAAAACTGAGTCCTTCTAGGCATGAGAGAGGTTTCTTTCTATTCATGAGGGGAACTGTGCTTAACTGATGTTTGTTATGAGGAAAGGGAGATGATTGTTGTATTGGGGAAGGAAAGGGAGAAGTCCTTTAAAAAAAAACATGGGGTAAAAACCATCCCATTCTAAATAATGGAGATGAATGTAATTCATCAAAACATAAGGTCGGGAAGACTCCAGGGGTCTATTACTAATTTTACCATTAGCTGGCAATAAACAACAATGCTTTCACTGCTCTAGTTTTCTCATTCTAAAATGAGTCTTATGAAACTTTCTGCATGGAGACTGCTTAATTAATTGACATTTGTAGAGCAATTTCAGATCCTTGGAGGAAAAGGTTTGGAGGAGAGCTAAGCCTTATGGCAACAAATAACTTGCAAAACTCGAGCTGGCTTCCAAATAACTCGATGCTGATGGGAGAAAAAAAACTACATACTGAACCAGTGTGATTATTGTCACATGTTTCTCTCCCTCCTTCCCCTGCCCTTTAATGCTACCTTTAGTAGAACAGATAAAGGATGCAAATAAATCCAGAGAGGTTTTGGAGTCTTGGGTGACGGAGAGAAATAAAAAGTTCTTTTCACAAGGTCAAGGGACTAAGTCTAGAAAACAGAGGAAAACTCAATTCACAAAGGCAGAAAAAGAAATAAACTGGTTGTTAACTGAATTTAACATTATCTATGCTTTGTCATTCATCATACAACCACTATATGTATATAGGTCAAAACGTATATATGTATATAGCTGAAGTATAGATCCTGAAGCAAAGGGAACAGGGCAAGGGGTAGGAAGCAAAGACTGACTCATTATTTCTCCATAATCATATGACTTTTCATCTGATTACAAGGGGAAACTTCTGAAAAGAGAGAAGTTAAAGCAAGTGGAACTGTTTCCCCTGATCTGTGAGAAATTGGTTCATTTTTCCTTGTGAGAAAGGTGTTCTAGCTGGTTTAGGTAACAGCAAGAGGAAGAGGCTGGAGTTACAGTGAAGATGGAGGGTGCACCATCTCACTTGCTTCTTATCTGCTTGTTTTTTTTCAGAGAGTCTTCTCTCTTTGGCTAAGCTGCAACAACACAGTTTCTTCGTTACCAAACAAGCTGTGATACCAACTGCAGCTGGCCAACATGACAAGGAATCTGCTAAATGGCTGATCTGACAGATTATTAAGCAGAACTGTGCTGGAAAGCAGGTGAGGGATGGCTTTTTCTGTGGCAAGACATGAAGTGAGATCAAATTCTGAGAAACTCCTTCTGCAGTCATGAGTTTCCAAAGGCATCCTGGAGCAGTAAAGAGCAGCACACTGCTGCCGACGGGGCAATATCTAGGAAGCTACATGCAGCTCTCACAGCAGTGTCCTTCCTTCTGAGACCTTGAGGAAGTCTGCACTGCAAACAGGCCAGGTGTTTCTTCCCGGAGCTGCCAGATCTACACCAAGCATCACTGTGACTTGCAGAACTTCAGAAAATTGATTGTAAAAATCTGCTCATCTGTTATAGGAAAGCCAGCCCTGCTCTCCTTAAAATGCCTTTTCTAACCCCGTTGTGGAGAAAAATAGGCAGAACTGGACTAGCAGAAAATTCAACATAGCAGAAAATTTGACATTGAGTGGGAAGGTACGAACCATGGTCTCCTCTTGCCGCAGGAACAACTGTTGTTTCTCAGTGCTGCAGAGTAATTCTTTTCCTCCCACTCTCTGGGAAGGCAGGATCAGGAGCAGTGTACATGCTTTGCATCTTTTCCAGGGATGAAGACAACAAGGGCAGTAATAATAAATCTGTTTCCTTCAGTATTGCAGCTTTTTGTCTTTGTTCATCAAGTATGTTGGATGTGATATCAGGTAAGATGTTGCTTGTCTGCATTTTGGGGTCAAACATAGACTCATGGGTTGCAGGACACATATTCTTGCCCCAGTAGGTTTCAGTGACCCCACTGTTTAAAGGGTTAATAATTGCAGCTACTCTTTCTTGGGTCCATAGTAGTACAGACTTGTGATACTCTGCTCATACCTTTTGAGCACTTTCTTCTTCTCCAGCTGCAAAATCCAAATCCCTTTCTCACATAGACTTTTCACTTTGATCTGCATTGACCCCAGTATCTCAGACTTCATTTGTACTCATGTATTCCAGTTTCTCTCTCCATTGCCCTCTCCCTGCTCAAGTTTAGTTCTCCCTGTAAAACTCAAGCCATTTCTCTTTATGAAACACCATGATATTGAATTGTTTATGCTGCTATTGTTCCTGTTCTCATTGTTCAATCTCTTTCTATATTGTTTGGATCAGAATTTCCTTGCAGCAAGGACTATCCGTTCGTCTGTGCTGAGTACAGCAGGGATGCATCCTCTTTCATCTCTTCCCAATTTTGTGTTACAACTCATTCATTCTTCAGTGGGATGTTGGGTGAGGAATTATTGGAGCCTGCAGCAATAAGAACTATCTTCTTGTATACATGGATACCTTTAGAACCAGATTCCAGAGTTAAGGACAGTTTTCTTTTTCTTTACATCGCCTTCATCTAGTTTAAATGCAGCACATTCATATGACACTCCTCATCCCAAAAGCATCTGTAGTATTTATGCAAAAGCCTGTCTATTATGCCAGCATATTTCTGAAATAATCCTATTAATATCAAATTAATTAAAATTTAACAAAACTAGATCAAGGACTGAATGTGTAAAAATACTTTTACTGCAACTTTGCAGCTGGATATTTATAGTTCTCTGGAAACCTCATCCTAATACTTGGCAACAATCAAAGAAAACAAATAAATTGTTAGGATGCATTAGAAAAGTAACGGAGAAAGAATCAGAACATATCATTATGCCACTGTATAAATCTATGGCTTGCCCACATTCTGAATACCAATAAGCCCATCTTGAAAAGGGGCTGTTTAGACCTTGAAACAGTAGAAAGATGGAGCATGAGGATGCCTAGAAACACCAAAAAATGTCATGCAAGAAGAATGAAAAAGAATGAAGGTGCATCAGCTTGAAGAAGAAATGGCTGAAAGGAAAATATAGAGAAATCTGAAATCACTAGTGCTGCAGAGAAGCTGAATTGGGGAAAACAAATATTTCAGGGGAATTGAGGAAAATAACAGTGAGTGTTTTTTTCACTGAATAATAAAAGTAGTAAAACCATCGCCTTTATTGTTGGAGAAAATGTAGGATGCCAAAAAATGGGCTTACATGGGTTAAAGATGACTGGGCGTATTTACAGGAGAAAAAATGTAGCAAGGAGAGAGGGTCACTGGAAACCCTTAAATATGGTAACAGGAGTACTCTTTTCAGCTCAGAAAGTCCCTAAACCAAACCAGGCACCTGGAGGAGTTCAGGATCAACTACTCTGCCTCTGTTATTTCACATGTTCACTACATATCTGCTATTGACCATTATAAGAAACATAGGATTATTCTAGACCTTGCCAAATGTTGCTATGCTTGTGTTTCCATGGCCTTATTTTTGAACTGTGAAGAGAAAGTTGTATTTCAAGAAGCAAAAAAAGAGACTGACAGTTTCCCAACTAAACCAGAGGCAAACTTTAGAATTGATTTCAGCTGAAAAATAGGTCTCAAGCCTTTCATTTTAATACTTAAAATTTAAAGCTACAGCCAAGTGAATGTGTTTGTGGAGGAATATGGGCAAAGGCATGTAGTATTTAAAAATTAACATGAAATTTTTCATGCCAAGATAAAAGAAGCCCCGAATACTTCCAGAATTTTGAATACCTAAAAGGTATGTCTCTCACATGTGCATCTTTCTACACATCTATCCATAGACATATTTATTTAAGAGGGCCCAGTCAGATGCTGCATTCAATCCTCTCTATATGAAAAGGCAGAGAGAATCCCCTGAAAATGGGAGGAAGGGAAAGGCTAAATTACTTCATGAATGAGTGCAAGGTGAAAAGAACCGGACTGCAGCAGAATATACTTTGTTTAAATACAAAACCTCTTCCAGGGTACTTGTCCTGTCCTTATGCAACACTCAGCACTATCAACATCTGAGTGATTTTCACCAAATCATCAAGACCAATATCTGCCTTATGATTTTTTTTTTTTTGCTCATTCATCCTCCACCAGGGAGAAAACTGTGTGTGCAATGTGTGTTTTGTTAGGAAAGAAATTATTTGGGTTTTTTTTATAGGTGCAGAGGATTTTTTTTTAGGTGACCTCACATGACATCTAAGATGAAGTCAGGTGTCTATGATGGCATATGCATTCAGAGGAGCAATGAACAACCCAGACCACCTATTCGTCAGAGCCATAAGACACAGGCACCTGCATTAAGTGGGTAGATATCTTTTTTTGGACCCTTTCAAAGCCTTCCTTTACCCTTCACTTAATTCTATGCAGAAATTGAGCACATAGTATAGGAAGACTAGTTGACAACACAATGCAAATATATATGCAAACCATCTGAATCAGACAGGTGAACTAGATGCCATATTCTGTCCCTGGCACAGAGATGGGCTTTAAGGCGTTACGTATAGGTCCTATATATAGTTTAAGACTGTGCTGCTGTTTCTCCAAGACATTTCACATCTTCAATATGCGATATGCAGGTGACAGTGGGAAAATCCCTCGCCTTTGACTTTAATCAGGAAATAGGAACACTTGGAGACAAGTGGAAGGGAGATGAGTGGGAGATCTGACATAGATGTAGTAAAGGGAGTGGGTGGTGTTTGAGTTTCTTTTCTTAGAGTCTTTTTTTTTTTTTTTTTTTAATAAAACAGAAGCTAAGCTGCTAAATTTGAATTCTGAGGGGGACTCAACTTCAGGATCTTCATTAGTGCATTACTTTGGATCTAAAACAAGCTGTGGGTGGGGATTTTTTCCTATTTTAAGTTAGAAAATTCCTCCGGGCCTTCCTTGTTCTGCATTAAAAAATATCTGGTGATTTCTTAGCTGTACAAAACTCACGAGCTTACAAAACTCACCAACTTCAGAACCTCGCAGCTCCCCTGGAAGTTTTAGTTATTATCTCCCAATAGATTTTGGACCGGGGCCACTGTGTGTTAAAGGACTTTTCTGTGACACTGTTACTTGGGACATATTCAACCTGCTGATAACAGGTATCAGCAAGAGATGTGATTTTTAATGTCCACTGATAACAAAGTCAGAAAAGGTCCGGTAACTTTAGATAGTACACATCTGAACCAGAGTCTGTCTCCAACTACAACACTATAACGACTGTAGTGAGGATAGATTTATCTGTAGCAGGTGGACCTAATCAGGGTCATGTCAATACAAATAGGAGCCATTGTGATTAGTTTTGCCTGTGGGCTGAAACTTAAGTGAGAAAATGGGTATTAGCCCATAACTCTGCTCTTTCTGTCATGTCAAACAGCTCATACTTTACCAATGGAGAGAAAAGATGGGATGCTCCTGGAGGGGAAGGCTGATCGTGTGGTCTGCTTTCCATATAGCATCTGTCTCTGAATTACTTGAGTAGCTGGCTACAGAATTGTATGAGATATTACGCTTATGCATGCTGGGTAGTGAAGAGGAAAGCAGACTGATCAGCCTGCTTGGTTTCACAGATGAAAATAAATACTGAAATTGTTTCTCTAAGAAAAACATCGTTGTTCTATGGCAATGGCCATATCTTTGTCCCCATTCTTTGAGGAGCTGCCTTACCACCAAAATACATTTGAAGAAGGATCATTGCTTCAGCACATGCAAAGCAGTGCATGGATCATCAGGTGCCTTCTGTTTCTCTCTTCAAAAGAGAATGCCTTGTGTTATCAAGCCAGTAATCCACAATGGGCTCAGAGAACTCTGTTGCTGGAGCATGTTGATAAAACCCTGCCAATTTATGGTTTGGATGCAGGATCATCTATCAACAGAGGTGCTGTTCATGCTCATTAAGTCTGTGTACTGAGCATCTTCACAAATGGATAGGGGCATCTATACTATGCTGAGGTCTGTTTACAAGAGTAAATTACTTGATTGGATTTCATCTTTTATTTCTGTGATAAAAAGCAATAGCCGATGGAACAAAACAATGACCTTAACCCTTTCAGCTTGAAAATATATTCACATTTGAATAATAGGAGTTAAAAAAAAAATAAACCCTTTTCTTTCAATTTTATGTTCAGCAACAGAAATATTAAACAAGACTTCACACACCTGCAGTTGAACTGGGTGCCTTGTGATATCATGCCAGCATTTGTGAAATAGATGCACCACAAGATCTGTGTCTCCTCTGACATTAGCACTTAGACTCACTTGAGAGCAACATGAGCATTTTGCCATGTGCTCTGGTACCTGAAGCTGCAGGAAGCATGTGCACAAGGAACAGTTTTTACTTCCTGTTCTAGACTCTCAGCCTTCTATCTCATTTCATTGATATTTACTACACCAAGGAAGTGGAGGAATCACCATTCCTTGAAGCATTCAAGAAATGTGCAGTTGAGGTCCATAGTGACATGGTTTAATGGTGGACTTGGCAGTCCTGGGATAACAGTTGGACTTGGTGATCTTAAAGGTCTTTTCCAACCTAAATGAGTCTATGATTCTATGAAGAGAAGAGATTCAGAGCAGCCCTGTGGAGAAGGACTCGGGGGTCTTGATTGATGACAAAATGAACATGAGGCAGCAGTGTGCACTCGCAGCCCAGAAAGCCAATTGTATCCTGGGCTGCATCAAAAGGAGTGTGATCCTGCCCCTCTACTCTGCTCCTCTGAGATCTCACTTGGAGTATTGTGTGCAGTTCTGGTGTCCTCAATATAAAAAGGACATGGAACTGTTGGAACAAGTCAAGTGGAGGGCCATGAAGCTGATCAGGGGCTGAAGCACTTCCCTTATGAAGATAGGATGAGAGTTGGGGCTCTTCAGCCTGGAGAAGAGAAGGCTGCATGAAGAACTCATAGCAGCCTTCCAGTGTCTGAAGGGGGCCTATAAGGATGCTGGGGAGGAACTCTTCATTAAGGACTGCAATGGTAGAACAAGGGCTAACGAGTTAAAACTTAAACAGGGAAAGTTTAGATTGCATCTGAGGAAGAAATTCTTTACTGCAAGGGTTGTGAAACACTGGAATGCTCCATCGCTGGTGATGTTCAAGGCCAGGTTGAAGAGAGCCTTGGGTGGCATGGTTTAGTGTGAGGTGTCCCTGGCCATGGCAGGGGGGTTGGAACTAGATGATTTTAAGGTCCTTTCCAACACTAACTATTCTATGATTCTATCATTCTATGACTCTATGATTATTAGGCACAGAGAACACTTTGTTACAGAAACAATTGCCATGTGACTACACAACCTTGCCTATTTTCCAACAAGCCATAGCTATATAGGCTAAGCAGATCTACAGTGCACATGAAACTCTTTCATTCAAGGTGGAATACTGCTTTTCTCACATATCTTTGACTTCCTTTCAGCTGCCACTATGAATTCCTGCTCTGATGCCACTGCTCTTACACCTTGATGACACAACTACTATCTGCTCTGTAGAATATTTGCCCTACCTTGGTACCCTATGATGAGAGGGGAGATGCATTTTCTCTGTCTGCCCTTGAAAACTTTGTAGGTATAAAAGGGTAAAAAGCCTGCTCCATGGACCACTTCACTGAGTTACTCCCTCCTTTTTAGCTTTCCCTTTCTTTTTATGTCTTGACCTTGACTCAGTTTTAGGATGGGTAGTAGATATCTCCCTTTGAGGAAACCTTTCCAGACTGAAACCTTTGCAAGCAGAGCCCTTCTAATTACACTTCTTATAGGATAACCATCCTGAAGGAGTTGCATAATCCTCCCTTGCACTGTCCTGCTGATGAGCTGCAAATTGACACTATGTAAAAATAGTTGAAGCTTGGCCTCCTTTCTTTTGTGACAGTTTTAGAGAGCTTCTCCTTTCTTCAGAGCATCACTTACAGATTTGGATATTTGCATGTGGTGTGACTACCTTTAAGTTCTGCTTTATTCATATCTCTCTCTTTTTGGTTTTTTTGGTGTTTTTTTTTTTTTTTTTTTTTTTGGGTTTTTTTTTTTTTTTTTTTTTTTTTTTTTTTTTTTTGT
>JASSUY010018613.1:0-20223 GCA_032466535.1 Forpus xanthops | reverse complement strand
CTAGTTCCAACCCCCCTGTCATGGGCAGGGACACCTCCCACTAAACCATGCCACCCAAGGCTCTGTCCAACCTGGCCCTTGTGTGAGCTTCATGCGGCCTCAGGCCTACATGTTTGTGGCTGCTAGGACACAATACATTTAAGGCACCTTAATGAAATGAGAGTCCTAAGGACTTCAGCATGAGCCCGCAGCTCTTCAGACATATCTGGCAGAATCCCCCATTATATCTTTTCTGATCTGTATGTGGTAGAAATTGTGTGGTCTGCTGAAACTGAGTGATCAAACAGCATCACTGGATCTCTTCAGTAAAAATTACATAATGTGCTTTTCAATTTAGCTCTGCTCAGGAAAATTGCAACCCTATTTTTAGGGTGCAGCTGAGAGCATGTTTTGTAAAATGCATAATCTGTGGAAATTTCTTTCAGAGTGAAAGCAAATATTTTAAGCAGGTTTGCAACGCTATTGCAGTTTCATTTTCTTGGGTATTGAAATAGACTAGTCTTCAGAGCTGACTACTGTCCTTTGGAATGGAATTTACTTTGACTTTCTTGAAAAGTGCATGTGTATGTATGTGTATGTGTGTATATATAAAGACTATATATATATGTGTGCATATTTTAATTCTGGAGTGCTAAGGATGGAGAACAGTGATTATATGACTTATCAAATGTCTGAGTGTGTGGGTTGATTTTTTTTTTTTTTCCCAATAAAATATCAGAACATTTTAGTGTAACTATAAAGTAATCCAAAGCTTTATTTTTCACAGTCACTGCAGTATTGACTTTGGCAGAGGAGAAGAGATGAGGTGTTTGTCACCTGCAGCAGTATTTTTACTTTAGAAAAAACAGCATTTAGTACTGGTCAAGGCAGTTCTGTTAGATCTGTAGCTAAAGAACTGCAAAGAGTTACAGTTCTTATTGCTGGAACTTTTTGCAAGATGGACTTGTCTTTTCCTTGTGACTTTCTTCTTTTGTGTGTTCCTTGTTCACTGAAAGTGAGTGGCATTTCAAACATTAGGAATAGAAAAGTGAAGCTGTAATATATACTATATATATGTACTATTTATATATATATACATACACTATATATATATATATACACACAAAATATATATATACAATTTAAACTGTGGGTTTTTTTTACCAAAGCCATTTTGTAAAGCCTTAAACATTGAAAATGTAAGGAATTTAAAAGGTATTTGTGAGTTTAGAAAGTACTGTTGGAAAGAGTATTGCTTGATGGTTCATTAATTCGTTTTCCTCAATATAATGTTACTGGTGGTCTTTTATTTCTTCATTTGTGTATTAAAACATAAATATTCTTGTGTATTTATAGAGTATGAGGTCCCAATTTAGAGATTCTGTATAATCTGAACTACATGCGCACATTGTTAGCAGAACCATACTGCTTTCTGCTACTGGTTCTTTAAGTAGGTGATAATATTTGGATACTATTTACCGCTAAAATAAGACCAATGCAAAATGAATCAATCTTATAAAGGCAAAAGTAGTGGGTTTGTTTTCATTTGTTTTTTTGTTTTTAAAAAATTTAGAAATTATTCCTATTTTTTCTCTAATATCTTGTAATTTACATGATTTCTGGATATTCTATAAATAATTTGCTTGGTTTTAGAGCTAAATGATTCTACCTTCCTAGCTTTTAGGGAATATCTGTAAAGTTATTTTGCAGAAACATTTAGAATTTTCAGTGAGCACTGCAGATGTATAAATATGCAAATACTTAATAATGAAACTTCCCAAGAAAGAGAACATGTCACTGTAATACTGAGAGGCCTCTCCTGAAAACTCTCCAATAAAGAACTTCTACCATTTGCCTTCTGTAAATGATTTTGAAACTCCATACCAACAAGTGGAGAGCAGCAGTGCTGCTGCCTCCGCCTGAGGAAATTTTCTCTTTTCTTTCATATGGTCCTAGAGACTTGACACATGGAATATCCTTCTGTCACTCCTTTTGCTTTGTTTCACAATTAGTTCAGGTGCTGGTCATTTGGGAGATCTGAGCAGTGCATTGGGACAGATGACCTCTAGGGATTCTTTCCAACCTCAGTATTCTGTGTGTGTGAGTGTGTTTGTGCATGCATATATACATGTGGGAAATTTCTTTGGGTGCACAAAGAGCTGTATAGTCAAGATATTTTTGTCATGTCTTATTCCTCTGGTAGTTCAGCAGATACCTCTTGTACTTATCTGACAGTGACTCTGCCAGTTTATTGAGCATGCCTAGCATATGTTCGCTATAACTGAAATAGGCCTGCATGTGACTTTTTTCTTCAGCAAAATACACTTCATCCTTTCTCAGCTCTCATCCCAGAGTGAACTGGAAAATATTTTGTTGTCATGACCATGGAGCACACCATGTAAAAGCCAACTAAGGGCAATCTGAATAAAATCCTCTTTCTAGAAACAGAGCACAGGGACAAACACATTTTCTTCAAGAGTTCTGTGTATAAATGGACTAATTGCACATAGAAGTTGCTTGTAATTATGGTCCAAATGTACTTTCATTATTCTAGAAGAGTAAAAAAAATCCAACCCAAACATCCAGGATGAGAACAGTCTTAAATCTGTTCTCATCTGAAGAAAAAAATTTATACACAAGTAGAGTATATTTACATGCACACACACACATATATATATATAAAGTTTTTATTTCTTCCTTGTTGTAGACCTTGAGTTGTTTGTACAGCTGACTTAAGACTTGTTCCAAGTTTAGCATCTGCTGTGGCTTAAACCCAGCCATAACTTGGAACCACGCAGCCGCTCTCCCACCCTTCCTCACCCCAGCTCCCAGGGGGATGAGGAGGAGAATTAGATTAATATAACTCCCATGGGTTGAGATAAGAACAGTCCAGTAACTAAGGTATAACACAAAATGGAAATAACAAGAGAATACAACCACTCACCAACTGCCAACTGATACCCCGCCTGACCAAGCAGTGATCTAACCCTTCTGGATAACTGCCCCCAGTTTATATAGTGGGCATGTAGTGTATGGTGTGGAATAGCCCTTTGGTTAGTTTGGGTCAGGTGTCCTGTCTCTGCTTCCTCCCAACTTCCCCTCCTCCCTGGCAGAGCATGAGACTCGGGAAGTCCTTGGTCAGAGTAAATATTACTGAACAGTAACCAAGAACATCAGCGTTATCAGCGCTATTCCCAGGCTGAAAGTCAAAACCACAGCCCTACACCAGCTACTAAGAAGGAAAAAAATGTCTGCTACTGCTGAACCCAGGACAGCATCCACGTTAGTGGCTTGGATTTTTCTAGATGCCTAGTGTTACTGTACAGTACCATAACAGAGCAAAAATATTCACTGTCAGTGGGAACTTGGCATTTAAAATTCATCTGCACCATTGATAAAAATTTCTGAGATAGACAAAGATTTGGTAAAGAGAGGCACTTTAGATCTGTCCACCATTAATTTCTGTCCTTGGTAATTTACTTCTGATTACTGCATGATTGGATGATTACTGTGGCTGATTATTGACTTCCTATACACCAATGGTTTATTTGTTAATGTCTCATATTCCTAGTGTAGTTCTTGAATTACCAACCTTATAGCTTCTATTCTTTAAATAGAATTGAGTGCAATTTCAGTCCTTTATTTTGAATAAATGGTCATTCCTTTTCTAGGATTTAAAGAAAAATAATACTGGATTAATTTAATAATCATAAATGAAGATTATTTTATCATTACAAACCAATGTTACCTGTTAGAAATATACTAACAAGGATCAGAAAATTAAACATTTTGTCCAATAAGATTGCACAGAAATCTTCCTTCAGGAATCCATAGAGATTCCTATGTTGTTGCAGTGTATAAAAAATAACCACAGTTTGCACTCTTAGTTTAATGTTGTTTTGCAAGAGCATTATTGTTAAGACACGTATCTGTGTATAGACATGTGGCTGTTATGAAAGATATTAATAGCAATTAATTATCATTAGCAGGTTCAAAGCATATTAATTCAGTGATGAACTTAACAAATGCAGAAACCTGGCTCACCTTACTTTTCACACTGCAGCTTTTATCAGGACTTGCATCTGTTCAGGTAGTTAATAGTAATTGCCCTCATAACCACCATACAGAGCAGTTTGTTTCTAAGCCCATTTCATAAATATTGTTCCCAAGTACTCTCAGAGGACATTTTATTTGGTCCATTTTGCCTTCTGTATGAGAACTGAGTAGTGGTGTCTCAAGTCCATTCTGCCTACAAACTTAGTGTTTCTCTTCTCTTTGACTTCCAACCTCCCATAACAGAGGGTCTATTTGAATTAATCAAGACAACTGAAGGAGAAGACTGAGATCTTCACCTAGCGAAAGGATTTTGATCCTGAACCTTTCCAAGTGAAAGATGAGGACAGGCGTGACTATGATGAATATTACATCTGATATAAATTGGGAATAGCCACTTTAAAGTTAGCAGAGTTATACTGCTATATGTAGGAAGATGAGTCTACAGATATGTGACTAATATAAATATGAAATTGTGTGTGAGGGTGCACAGTGTGTCAGGTACACCTACCCTGACAACAGCCCTGACCAGAGGCTAAGGGACCTTCCCTCCACAGATAGATGCCAGGATTGCTCCTGGGAATGCAACTCTTGTCCCACCACACAGGGTTGCTGGTGAGTTCAGAAGCAGGATGTTGGTCCCGAGTCAATAGGGTGTCTGGTCACAGCTCAGAGTTGGTGTGGGTATAAAAGGAGCTCTGTGGGAAGCCATATGCAGTTGGTCCTGCTTGTGGCGGGGTCTGCAGCTCTGCCATGGGGTAGGGACAAGTCCAAGGGAGTGCCTCAAGTTTGGGAGCCTTCCCTTTTAGGTGAGCGATGGATGATATGATTTGGATCATTGACCATAAAGATTTAAGATTCAGCAGTGTAGTGATGAATAGTCTTTGCTACTAGTAGATTTTTTTTTTATTCTCTCTCAAAAAAAAAAAAAAAGAAAAAAAAAGAAAAGAAAATAAATAGGTGTAAAATATAATATTGGTTTCTGAATTTTCTCAAAGTGCTGTATAAGGTACAATGCCATAAGTAGGGTTTTGGTTTTTTTTCTCTCCTATCATTTGGACTTCAGTACTCAGGTTTTTAATCTGCTTGTACTTGCCTGTGCAGAGACCACATGAATGAAACATTTTCCAGAGCTGTTGCCAGAGTTAATTCAGTCTGGAATTACATTTTCAAACACAACTAATTGTTGTATATCTAAGATCAGTTGCAGTATGCAAATTTACTGAAACTGAAGATCTAGAGATTGTTTTCAAATATGAATTAATCAAAGAAGCTGTGAATGCTGTTACTGCTCTGTAGCAAGTTAATAGTGCTTGGTTGGGTTAGCTTTGGAAGAAAAAAACACTGTGTCCATGTACTTCAAGATTTTCTGATGGTTCTGATTAAGAAAGGTGTCGTGGTTTAAAAAACATGTGGGAATTTGTTAATCTTACACAAAACTAAAGTGAACTTTATTGATTTAACACTGCTATGTGTTGTGTGTAGGATTCTCTCCAGACACCTTTTCTAATGTATTTTAAGCCTCATATAAA
Source organism: Forpus xanthops (assembly GCA_032466535.1). Classification (NCBI taxonomy): domain Eukaryota; kingdom Metazoa; phylum Chordata; class Aves; order Psittaciformes; family Psittacidae; genus Forpus; species Forpus xanthops. The sequence goes on along the minus strand of JASSUY010018613.1, from coordinate 14,659 downwards.
CATAATTTAGCCATGAATTGTTATAAATCTTAATCAATGGGATTTGGGTTTGTGGAGTTGGGACAAAAGTGGACATCATTTGGAGTCAACTATGCTGCTACCTGTTGTGTTGGAAATGGAATTATGATTGCTACATGTTCATTTGGTTGCTGAAATGCTTAGTAAATGAGTGTTGGTTTGGATTAATATAAGTCCATATGGAAAAATCAGCAGGGTGGAAACAGAGTAGATCAAGGTAAGCCAGTGTTTCACAGATATTGAGAGATTCTTAAAAGGCAATGGTAATGTAAAACTTATCTGCTATCTAATTTCAATACCATTGTGGCAATAAGAAAAAAAAAAAAGGAAAAGAAGAAAAAAGGGCAAGGAGTTTCTTTGAGAGAACATTAAAGTTATGGAATCCCACTGGTCGTCACAATATCTCTGCCTGCCCTCTCAGGAGAGCAATTTAGAATAGAGTTTTGCTAATTTCATAATACCTAAAGGGGAGGGTTGTTGTTGTTACCAAGTTTTATTCCCATTGGCAAAATCAATAATAATTTATAAGAAAGCCACTGGGACTGCCTCCATAATGCAGAGACATAATAAAGGGAACTTGGGTGAGGTATGCCCTGAGGAGAACTGCATCCCCCTGCAACACCCCCCAGCCTCTCCTGTGCTGGAGGGGAGTCACTTGCTCATCCCTCTGTTTTATTCCCTTCTTTGGGGAAAGAAGCAGGAAGAAAAGTGTTGTTTACAATATCTGGGTCTTGAAAGCTTGATAAATTCATTTCACACAGTGTTATGCCTGAAGAAAACTTCATCCCCTTCTGATGCATGAGGCCAAGCGATTTATGTAAATATTTACGTGTATAAAAATATACTTTCTTTTAATAATTATATCTTTTCAATGCATACCATCTTTGCTTAATAGCAAACATTAAAACAAGATACTTACAAGGAGAAACCCTTGTCATTTGGCAAAGAAAACTTCAGTAATCCTCTGCTATTTGCTCCCCCCTCCATTTTAATTGTTAATATCTTTTCAGCATGCAGGAGAAATAATCTCCTATCATGGTAAAGCAGTCAGCCTAATAGAAAAGAAATAGAAGGCATCTAGAGCACAGCTGAAAAATTCAGCTAAAAGCAATCTGTCATTATCTTTCCAATACCAATTTTAAATAGCTATTAAAGTAAATGGGAGAAACATCTTTTCATTTCTCTTGCGGTATCATTTCGTTTTTACTGAAATCCCTAATCCTCAAATGAAGATTCTGCCTGATACCCAACAAAACACTCAGACTCAAGTGTCTTGGAAACCAAATCCAAAACTAGAGGAATAATTTCCCTATCATGAATTAATCTCATTTGAAAATGATTTTTAAAATACAGTTTATGCAATGCAAATCCTCACTCCCAGAATAACCTGTATTTGTGGTTGTTATGCCACAGTCAGGAGATAAATTACTGCTCAGTGAGCTGTTTCAGCATGGCAACGTGAACTGCAGCTGGGATTAAGGAAACTGATGAAGCATAACATACCATGAAAGAAATGAAAACGTTTTATAGGGCACATGCGTATTATTGACAGGTTTCTACTTTTTAGATACAATGAACTCTCTCAGCAGGAGTCTGTATTTGAAAAGTATCCTGCATTAGGAAATTATATGCCACATTGAAAGTGTTCACACTTTTTTTTTTCTTTATTATTATTATGTGCTGTATAACACATTTCAATTTAATTGGAGAAATGTTGTATTGTGATGCTGAACACTCATTTAATGGAGATGATATTTCAGCTTGGTATGGAAAGTTGGATTCATCTGAAGCTGAGACATTCACAGGTTTCTAATTACCAATGCATGCTTCTGAGTAGGTAAAAGTATATTGAATATATGTCAGGTGGGCCCTTATAGAAAATCCATCAAGTCAAGCCCAAACAAAATCTTACTAAAGGTGTTACCATCAAAGTTTATTTGGCTCTGGTTTCAGAAAGACAATTTTCTTCAGATCTCTTCACTGACTTAAAATCCCCCTGCAGTGGGAAACTCAGGATCTGCGTGACGTTGTAAGTGCTCAGCAAATGTAAGGAAATGACTGTTTAAATAGATACCCCTACATGAATCCTGTCACATTGAAAAAGGGAACTTTTAACATTCTGCTGCAAAACACAGCTAATTATTTTTCTTTCATCAGCCTTTCTTTCCTATCCTTTTCTTGAAGTAGTAAACGATTCAGCTGGACTTGAACAAAGGCTGTGCTCTCAGGAGTAATCATCTGTTGGTAGAAAATTATGTGACATTTCTGCTGTTACTCTTTCTGGTGTTCACATATTGGAAAATTTTGTACTTAGAAGTGTGACCAAGATACTGCTTCTGTTGTAACTATAGACGTAGTGGTAGAGAAGAAAAAAGTAAGAAATTAGGAAATTGGGTTAGGAAGAATCCCTTCATACAGTGTACTTTCTACTCAGTCTTTTCATTAGAATCAATAGTAATTAGTATTTTGGAGAGATTAAATTCCCTCCAAAGAATTTTCATGGCTTTTTTGGCGATACAGTTATCTCTTAAGTCTCTTTTCTCTCAGTGTCCTTATAATCCTAAATTCACGGAGCACAGAGGCTTAGATCAGGGTGACTTTACACAATGCTTTAGCCAGTCTAATAGCTCGCATGTAAGCATGGTTAGTAACGAAGCTAATTGTGTCTCTAGTGAGATGGAGTACTAGCTTATATAGCCTGGCTAAACTGGAGTCTAATGGGTGGAGTTTTCTGCAGTTATATTTTCACTAGCAGCTCTGCTTTCTCTTGGAAAGGCTGAGCAGTGAAGACAGTGAAAACTGGGAAGTGAAGACAGGACCAAATGTGTCCTGTTGTCATCAGCGATGCACTAGTTGCTGTAATGTCCATAATGCAGATTTTCAGAGAGCTAATGAAGGACTTCAATGCTCACTGTTGCACAGGCAGCAGAATGGGGCAAGTACCACATCACTGCACAGGTTTGCACATCTCCTCTCTGCTATGCTTGATGGAATCAGTGAGTGCTTCTGAAATCCAACAATTTAGGCTAAGGATCACTGGGAGGAAGAGCCTACCCATAGAAACTATTACCTTTTTTGCCTTGTTGAGTAATTGGTATTTAGATATGACAGTGAGCTCTTCTCTTTTCCCATTGCTAGTAACTGTATCAATTTTGTAATCTGAAATCTTACTACCCACTCACAAATTGAAAATGTGTTTATTTTTAGTCCACTGCTGAAGAATACAAACTTATAAGTAGCATATAAGTAACCAAATTTTATAAATGTAAGAGATGAAGTTTAATGTGTATTTAAAGGGAGGGCAAAAGCACTTCTTGTTTGACTATTAAACTTGTTCGGGTGTTATTCCTTAAGTCAAAGCTAGAAAGCTGATAAATTTATGGAAAGACAAATAGACAGAAAAATGAAGGTGGAGAAAGACAAAATAATACTAAAGGTAATCTGGCTGAAAAAACGGTTGGAATAAGAACTACATCATGTTAGATAAGCTGCATTATTCTTCACTGCAGATCAACATCTAGAACATATGATTTTTTTGCTCTCTGTTTTTCATTTGGAATGAAAGAGAAAGGACGACACAGTGACAAATAATAATAAAAGTAATGTTAATAATAATCTCTTGCAGGGCCAGAGAAAAAAGTAGGGGATTTAGGTGATATATGTAGTGAGACTGCATGTGGAATGCAGATTAGTACACATTAGGTGAAAGAAAAAGTTTGTGCAAAATATTGCCTGTCTGAATACTGATTTCATAATCAGCATAGAAAGATACTGAAAACAGAGAATGATATTTTTTATGTTTTACAAAATGTCATTGTTTTCAGAGGTTAGACTGTATTGTATGCATCATATTATGCAGTGCAGGATCTAGATAAGAAAATCAAGCGAGTAAACTCGAAACACCTGACACATCTGCTTTTCAAAAGCTGGTATACTGCTAAATCTAAAGAGAGAACAAAGACAGAGGAATTGTATTTTATTGGTATTTGGCAGTGATGAGATACCTATGGTTGTAACTGTGGCATATATATAATTTTACTTGCTCCTCCCATCTGTGTGGGCTACTGGTTTAAACTACCTACTCCTGTTTGCTTTACACCACATATGTATGATCAATTATTAGAACTTAAATTACACTTCTACGCATATAATATAGCAGAATGTGGGTTCTATATATTACTTCTGTTGCATTGTGCTAGCAGTTTAAGGTAGTCAGGTTCCGGAACTGGACTACCTTACAGTTAAGATAATCAGTTTCTGCTTATATTCTCCAGGAGAGAGAATACGAGCAGAACAGTATATGTTAGAACTGTGATTAAACATGCAGGTTATACTCATCACAGAATTGCAAAATATTAATATAAAAAAACTCAGTTACCATCCTGAGGTGGTTAATTGTTAAATGACTATTAAATTTCCAGTAGGATACTTGTGGGGGTATATTGTTGTTTTCTTTCTTTGTTTGGTTTGGTTGATTTTGTTTGATTGCTTTTATTAGTGTCTAGGGAAATATCCTCAATGTTATGAGTAGACTGAAAAAGTGACCAGTATTTTTTGTCTATTCCATCCATCTCTCCCAAATGCATTCTGCATATCATTTCAATTGAACTTTGTATCATAGTTTAGTTTGCATTTATCAATTGGAACAATCAGCTGAGGCTGAGCATAGTAATATTGACAAGCTGGTCCTACTTAAAACACATTTGAGGGAGGAAGAGTGAAATGAAGTAAAAATGATGCAAGAGAGAGAAAGACCCTGCATTTTTAAAAATAATTGATAAAGAGTATTTTCTGTTTCTTGTAAAAGTCAAATATCCTTACCTAAAGTTTTCTGCCACAGAAGCTGCCCCCAGTGTCCTCATCTCCAACCACAGGACAAGTCCCAGCTGGAATCATTTATTGGCTTAGTCAAGTGCTCCACTACTTTGTTCTAAATATGTCAACTTTGATTCATCCTTGAGCTTAGTTGCTGTCAAACACTGTTAAATGGAACTGGAATCAGCACTGCACCTAGGCTTCCATTAAGCCAAAACCATAATCACTTCTGTAGAAACGTTAGCATTTTGTGGCACTAAAGAGTTCTTTAGTAAGGATTGTGGCATTTCTGTGAGGTTATCTTGTATGAAAAGGGAAGTCTGGTCTCATTGGCACAAGCTAGAGTTAAGTTCATATCATCAGTACTGAAAGCTTTGGCAACAACCTCTGTTTCTCAGAAATGACAAACTTCACTTTCAGACAATCTTGTTATTTGTCTGCATAATTTATACTGTCAAGGCCCATGCACAAGCACACTATGAGGCCAGTTAGGACTATCTCCACCAATTAAAGCGCTGGCAACTTTTAGCTTATCATTTGTTTGGAGTCTAGTATTACAAGCAAAACCAAATGGAAAAACTGAATCTTTCTGCGAGGTGAAGGATAAAGCACAAAATAAGTGAATAAGGGAAAAATCAGTTTCATCTGCAAAAATCAGTTAAGAAAGAAATATACTCAGAATAGCATGTTATCTACTTCTGCTCATACTGTGAATGGTTTTAGGTAGTATTTACATAGATTCCATAGGGTGTTGTAAAGGACAACAACATTTGAAAGAAGTGTGCAGTTGGATACCGTGTGACATATGAGGAAGGAATCACAAATGCTGGTAATAATTGCCAATGTGGTAATTTATATTATGGTGAAAATTAAAATTTGAAGGCAAGTTGAAAATGTGGATATTCACATGGTTGCTGAGCACGTTATTACTAATTTTAAGCAGGATTGTCTCTGCTATTTAGCAGGGGTTCTTCAAAATGCGATAATGAACCACATGGTCTCCAAACGATGCATATCTTTATGAATTTATGCAGCTGAACTTTTGATCCTAGGATTCTCGTTAGTGTGAGATGGAGGGGAAATGAGATGATCCCAGCAGATATTTTTAGTTGTAAACAAAGGCACATTCTCACTAATTTGTCTTAAATAGATTCATATTTATTACAAAGCATTCAGTAAACTTTCCATGTAAAATTCTTCTTTCCTTCTTGGAATCTGCTGTACCCTGGATACTAAGGTCACCTTCACTTGACCTTCACCGATGAACACAGCTTCTTTTGCAATTGGTTCTTCACTGTTGCCCATTTCTTTTATGAAACTGTAGTACCCTCAGCTTTTTTGAAAAAGTCGGGGTTCTTGGAGAGGGAAAAAGATATTATTGAGAAATATTCTAAATACAGTAACTGAAGATTCCATGCTCCCTCTCCATGATTATTTAGAATAAACTACTCTGGATACGGAAAATAGTTTAAATGTGTGTATGAGCTTTTGGCTAGGTGGAGTTTGAAAAAGAAGAATTACCAGATTCCAGCATTTCATCAATTCATACTACATTCACAGCATTCTTGGTTTGTTTTTTGAGTGCTTAATAATTGTGTCTTTGTGCAGTCGTAAAACACAAGTGAATAAGAATTCTTCGCTCAGTTACTTTTGCAACAACGTTTTGAATCTTTTGTGTTCTGGTATAAAGTGTTTCCTCAGGGCAAAGGACAGGAAGAGTTAGTCCTTATTTTTCAGTCTGTCACAATATTTACTTTTGTGTTTACAGTATTCAGTGCATCTGGTTCAAGCAAAACTAAGAAAGCCTTCCCTTGAAATCATTGAAATAACAGAAACCAAACTTATAATACATTTATCTCCACAGTATTTTAAAGAGAAATGACATGAAGGCCATATCACTTCAATTGTTAAATCTGCTAAAAATCTTTGTGAATGCAATTCTTTTTTGAATTTAATTTCACAGTTTCTAGATAGTAATAATTTAACTCCGTTTATGTTATGTGCATTCAATTTTATAGCAAACTGAATAGAATCTTAATGCTGCTTAACCACACATTAGACCAGAAACATCAACACTATTATAGTTCACTAATGAAGAAAGCACTGTGCATAACTAATGGATTTTATTGAGGCTAATATATATAACAGCAGGAGCAGTTGCTAGACCAAGGGAAGATTTTTAACAAGCACGCTGTGGAACTAAAAGTCACTGAAAGGTAAAATAATAACTTGTTTGACACACTGAGGAGCTGTTGTAACTTTGGTAGTCTTAGGGTGAACAACACTGTGCTTGATAACTTTGGAGTTAAGAAGGCCCTGGAAGTAGCAGTATTTGCCATAGCTGGGACATCTAATCAAAGAGAAAAAAAAAGAATGGTGACAAGAGAAACACTAAAGAGGACGTCTGGTGGGAAAGCTGCTGCCATGCATAACATTGTATTAGATAAAGTTATCCAAGAAAGTCACCCCCTTGGGATGCAACAGCAGTTTTAAAAATTGACTGAATATTATTAAGATACGCTGATAAAGATGCTTCTGAAGCAATATGAATGGCACAAAGAGTTTATTAACAGAGTAATATTTCATCAGTTTACCTTTGTTTCTCAGGAAATCAGTCTCAAGCATTTTGTGGTCTATAAGCTGCCACTGGTGTACTGGTAATTAGATAAAATCACACTACTGAAGTTCTACGGAGCTTTAACAATGTTGTAATAAATTTCTTTCACTGTTTTTGCTTCATCAGTGAACTGGTGATGCTCAGAGTAGAATGTCCACATTCATTGAAAACTCTAAGAGTAAACATTTGTAGTAGCTATTTTGGCAGGTTTTTCTTACTTTTTTATCTTTTGTCAGTCTTTAAGAAATTATAATTTATCAGAAGAATGAAACTTTTTAAGATGCTCAAGCACAAACCCATAAATATGCAATATAAAAATAATGGCATTGTAATGCACTTGTTTGCATAGACCTAATGTTCCAAACCAATTAAATATTGCATCGTCTCTTCCCTGAAATACAGTGCTAAAAGGGAGCAGCTTTCCATATCTTATGGATAAAGCTCATTTTAAACTTAGCCTTGACTTTCCTGTTAGTAAGAAAAACTAAACTGTTCTGGGTGGTGAAAAGGCTGAATGTAGTGCACAGCATGCCTATGGTTAGAAGGGGTTGGCAGGTCATCCAACAGCAAATATGAGATGAGTACACCAGAAAAGGGACTTTGTCCCTGGTGCAGAATTAATTCTGTAAGGCCACCTGGCCCAGAACTGCTTTATAAAACCCCAGAAGGTATCACCTATCAGTTAAAGGGCAGGCTGCAAAGTACTATCTGATATGCAGGGGAAAAAGTAAAATAAGTAGAGAAATAAAATGTAAGAAAAAGAACACATGCATACAAGAAAAGTCCTTCTGCTGAAAGTTAGTGACCCAAAACATGCTTTTTCATCTGGCTGGTCTGATCTGAACCTTAAGTGTAATCAGATGATCTGAATATCACTTCACCTTTTGTACCAGGTCTTAAAGATCACTGACTAAAACAAAAAAAAAAACAATAAATTTACTTTTCTGCATCCAAAGACAGCTACTCTATGATGTTTAAAACCTTGTTCTTTTTTGCCTCAACAAAGCTAGAACTTTTCCTACAAAGTTCATCTGAGAAAGAATGATACTGTTGTCAACTTGTGGTACCTCAAGCATTGTCTACTAATACAAAATATTGAAAAAGAAACAAGTCTATTTTTTTTCTGTTAGCTCTCTGTTTTATATGCAAATATGAATCTTACAAAAGAATCTGTCAGGCCTTCAAGACACAATGACACAGGCCATCCTAAACTTTCAGTTGGAGCTTGTAAGTCTCGAAAGTGACCACCATTTACACTTACTACCTATATAGCAATGGCTATACTCACTTCCTGAATAAAACCTCATTTAACCAAGTTTTACCTGCTCTGTTGGTTTGTTCATTTGTAGCTATGCAGTGCAGTAAATTTGGTATTGTCATTGCTAGCAAGAAGATATGGACATTGCATCAGCCCTGCAAGGCCTCAGTGCTGGGTCCTGCCAGCTTTGCTTTGGCTGCTCTTTCTTGAACTTGCTTGGAAATATATTTTGTCTTTTTTCTTTTTTTTCTTTTTTTTTTTTTGTTAGACAAAGCTTGTTTTGTCTAAGAAGCAGTTTAAATTACCTAAGTAACCTGTTTAGCTTTAGATTAGCGCTGTTTAGTAGTGTGGTGCATTGCTGATGACAATTTTGAGACATATCTGTAAGTAACAGATAGTAACAATAATCTGTTACTGTGTGTAGAGTGAACTATCTCCGACTCAAAAATAATAATATGGAGTGGAGAGCAGACAAAAAGATGGTAGCAAAGGCTTTGTATGCAAAGCCTGGGGATGACAGCAGAGGCTATTAACAGTGCTATATACAAATAGCCTTGGAAATCAGATAAAACCAGTTTCAGGGCAAAATAGAAGGAACAGCAATCGTCTAGAATATGTAACACATACTGTGTCTCCCATAGTATATCAGGATATAGTGTGGAATTATAGAATAACGATGATCAAGTTATATCATGTGACCTCTGAGCCCAGCTCCCGTACCTTTCCTCTTGCAAACATTTGTCACTACAGCCTTTAGGATCCAGAGGAGCAGGGGAAGGGTGACCACACTACCAGTAAAATAGGGTGCTTAAGGTACATTGACAACAGCTTTCAATGTACTATTAATGAGGCTTTATCTGTAATAATATGATTTCAATCATAAGGAATAGTATTATTGTAACTAGGGTAAGTCTTTGAATAGACATGTAGAAGTTCAGACTAGCTATGATTTCTTGGATGTAAATATAAGGATTTTTTCTTCAACCCATGTAAATTTCATGAGATGCAGGTTCTATTATTAATTAGCCTCACTTAAAAATCTGCATTTTAAGAGTTGACTGTATTTGTCTAGATTAAATTTTGCCTAAAAATTGCCACCACCTCTGAATTTCTCATGACCAATTTTTGGCATATGAGCCTTTATCTGGGAGACTGTACATCCCTCTTATCAAATTAATATTCCACAGGCAAGTTATGTAGACATCAAGTCAGTTTTTAACTTCCTCTTTGAACAAATGGAATAAATAGCCTCTGGTTTGCCAGAGGTTTTTGATAACAAAATGTGACTCTAATCTTATTCTCATGTTTCTTTATTTTTTCAATTTTACAGAATCTTTTGAAATCAAATGTAGCAGACCTAGGCAGATTATGTCAGCGCTGGTTATTCCAATGGCACACAAAACATTTTTGTTATTTCTAGGTGGTGTCCCCTGTATAAGCAGCACTTCATTTGCTCTTTGTGCCACAGTCTGACACTATAAATTCATGTCTGGCTGATGATGTCATTAGCTGTACTGAAGGTGTACCAAGGACACAGTAAAACATGAAAATCTTTTCTATCTATAATTCAGAATATAAAAAACTGTTTTCTCTTTTACTCTGCTTACAATAGGAACTGTCCTTTCTGATTCCTTTAGTATTTTTCTCAATTCTTTGTTTCTCTTATATTGTTATTGATGTCTGTTTTCCCCTTTCCTATTTAACGCATGTTTTTATTTAAGAACACTGAGATTTCATTTTACCTATATTAGGCTGGTCCCTTTTTTTCAGCAGAATTTTAAAATGGGGACCAAAAGCTGACATGAATATCCTGGCTATGTTTCCCTGCTAACCTTATTTCGCTCATAATTTATCTTATAATAATCATCTCCTTGTGAGAATGTCTCCAGTGATAAATGTTATTTTAACAGCTTTAAACTATAGTTTTTGCATAGAAGGACAATCGAGTTACACTGATGCATTTGAGCAACAAGGCTTTAAGATTGTTATATCTGCTGCTCCCTGTTGCCAGAATAAGTTCTGACATAGAGCCCAGCATTCTGGATCACTCGCTTTAGGATGTTGTCACCTCTGGTTGTTAACAGTTGTTTTAGAAACTCTCAGATTATTTTTTTATCATTGGAAGAATGATACCTCTGTCATAAGTAGGTCACACCGAAATCACTCCTGATAATAAAGGTCGTCTTTTCTGGGAGATATAAAGCATAACAAATATCTTGCTATGACATTCCCTCCTGCGAGCTGTGACTTAGCACAGAGTATATTCTACTTACTTTAATATCCAGATTTCTAATAATTTTTTCCTATCTCAATTTCCCCTGTTACCTCAGTAATATTCTTCTCAGCATAATGATGCAGAGTACACAAGTCAGCACTTGTTCATCCCTTCATTCTTCCTGTTTGCATCAATTAATAGAATTATAGTCATAGAATAGTTAGGGTTGGAAAGGACTTGAAGATCATCTAGTTCCAACCCCCCCTGCCAGAGGCAGGGACACCTCCCACTAAACCATGTCACCCAAGGCTCTGACCAAACTGGCCTTGAACACCACCAGTGATGGAGCATTCACAACTTTCTTGGGCAACACATTCCAGTGCCTCACCACCCTCACAGTAAAGAAGTTCTTCCTCAGATCCAATCTAAACTTCCCCTCTTTAAGTTTGAACCCGTTACCCCTTGTCCTCTCACTACAGTCCCTCATGAAGAGTCCCTCCCTAGCATCCCTATAGGCCCCTTCAGATATTGGAAGGTTGATATGAAGTCTCCACACAACCTTCTCTTCTCCAGGCTGAACAGCCCCAACTTCTCATCCTATCTTCATAAGGGGAGTTGCTCCAGTCCTCTGATCATCCTCGTGGCCCTCCTCTGCAGTTGTTCCAACAGTTCCATGTCCTTTTTATGTTGAGGGCACCGAAACTGCACACAATACTCTGAGTGAGGCCTCACGAGAGCAGAGTAGAGGGGCAGCATCACCTCCCTCATTCTGCTGGTCATGCTCCTTTTGATGCAACCCAGGAAGGAGCTGGCTTTCTGGGCTGCAAGAGCACACTACCAGCTCATGTTTATTCTCTATCATTCAATTGACTCATCCCTGCCAGATCCAAGGTTCTCCTTCATTCGAAATAATGGAAAGACTCCTGGTGACTTCACTGTGATTTGAATGAAACAGTTATTTTTTTATCAGGGATTTTATGTGATGGCAACGAAATTCCATGAAAAAAAGGTGCAAATATGTAGCATGACTGAGAGCACAAAGTGCTTTCTATTTTCTACAGAGTTACTGAATGCATATTTTACATGTTAACGTGGAAATAAGTAAATAAAAAAATTGGCGACCTGTCTTTTTGGAAGGCATACACTAGCAGTCATACAGCAAAAAATGTCTAAGTAAATTTTGGAAAAAATCCAATTTATAATTAGAAAGCACCAAACTCTCTCTCTCTCTCAAAAAAAAAAAAAAAAAAAAAGCCACATTTTTGAAAGCAAACATTTTTTTTTTAATAAAACTCAGAAAAAAACTGGTTTCTATATTCTCTGATTTTAAGTGTATTACAGACCTTTTGCTATTAGAAAGCCTCGTGATTCACAGATCAGATTGTTTTAAGACTGTTTGAACAAATATTGAGCAGTCATTTTGCCTGTGAAATGCTTCTCTGTCTCAGAGAGATGCTTTCTTGTTATATATCCCACCAAACTGTATGGATTTTTAACTTTATCCACAAATGGTATTACCTTTCTCTTGTGTATGGTAATGGATTGACCGAATGGGTCATACAGTTAATATAATTTGCCTTCATAGTTTTATATCTGATGGCCTTGCTCCATTTTTGTCAGTGCGGATCAAATAGGTAGCCAGTGGCATATATTGCTAATATAAGTATGATAATAGATTTACAGCATTGAAATGCTGCTAAGTAAAATGTATTCTCTCTTATTTGACAGAGGCTTCTCAATTTTCCCTTCTTTGAATAGTTGAGATCCAGTTAGCATGTTATTCAGTGGGTAACTCTTGGGTTTGCCTAGGCAGAGGCATCAGGGAGCAATGAGCAGGAAAGGAAAGAGGCTGTCCTCTAGACCTTTGGTAGACACAAGGCAATTAAGATAGATCCATGCAGTAAAGGAGACTTAAGAGGACTGCGCATTATGCATGATGCACAAAGGGCATGTGCTTGTCAGATGCCTTTATTACAAGTTTGAATGCTATATGGGATGAGGCAGGGAAGTTGAGCCTGCTAAATAACCTGTGCTTTTATTAATCCAAGCTCAGAAGCAGATCACAAGAGAGGGTTTGCGATCATCTGCTCATTTGTAGGTTGTGTTGAAAAATAATTTACCTCTCTGTATTTTGGTTTCCTAAAGCTACCTTTAAAAATTTTCGCTCGTAGAAGATCTAGAATGTTAAATAAAAGTTAACTCACTAGATAGAGCTTATATGCCTTTTAAACAGGAATTGTGCGTTATCAGCTCATACTGTGCCATTGTTGTGACTCATCTTTGTAGGAGCTATTCCTTAAGCTAATCTATTTGTCCATTTTTCTATGGAATTTTCTTTAGCACTTAGCACAATGGTACTTTGATATCTCAGCAATACTATAAGTATGAGGCACTACAATGTTCTTAACATCTGGAAAAGACTCCTGAATATTAGAAGGATTTTTACTTAAGAGAGACTCAGCTAACCTCCACAATCTCTTTTCACAAAAAAAAAAAAAAAAAAAAAAAAAAAAAAAATTTACACAGAAAACAAAATGTGAACAGTTTATTTTTATACAAAATTAAAGAATACAGCTATAACTCCGTGCATTAAGGAGTAGAATTCAGAATTCCTTCAGAAAAATGACTCCTGTAAAATACAACAATTTTACAAAATGCTAAGTCTCTCATGCTCAGGCAGAAGAAAGGTTAAGAATCTTAAAATTAGTGATACCTTTTGCACATTAATTAAAAAAATAAAGCATCCGAAAATCACATCTGTACACCTCTATAGTGGTTGCTATAAAATGTACCCCTCAGCCACCTGAGATACATATTGAAAATCTGGAACGCAATATTCTTTCTTACCTCGTATCTTTCACTTTAACATAGCTACGAAATTATATGTACATAGTATTTATAAATAAAATAACTAACTCTACTTCAGCTTCAAGCATGTAACCCAGTGACCCACACCACAAAAAAAAAAAATACAAAAAACAAAAAACAGAAAAAGATTGCACACTTGTTTTGTCAGAAGTTGGGCTTATCAACAACATTTCTCACAGGACATTGTTTAGGGAAGGATCATGGATAATATTCTTGTCTTCACACTCAAAGTAGGTTAATAAGGATTAATGTAAGGTTTAGTCATAGAATTTTAAATATTTACAATGCACCTATTTATTCAGTATCATTTTGAGGTTAAACAGCTAGCTAAATATTTACACCTACTCTTAGAGTCTTTTTTACCAGTCTATTCTAAGAATTAGCAAATAAATAAAAAGAATAATGAATGTAATTTTGCATGAGTACCTACTCATAATACTGAGGTTTTTCATGTAATTTAGTATCTGTTTTATAAGAAATGTTTATAATAATGATCAGCCCTGTTTGACTGCTGTCATCCAATCCTTTGAAAAGGGATTTTTTTGATAATGAATTACATATGTTGATACAAACCTGAATCAGTATGTACTGTTATAAAAACATCTATCCCAGAGGTTCACTCAGAAGTCATTCTGCCTGTCTACCTCAAAGTGAGATCAACTGTATTAAGGGCATTTTTGACAGAAGTTTCACCAATCTGATTCCTTACTACGGAAACTAAAAAGTGACTGCAGATGATCAAGCAAGTTGACCCATTATTTTTTTCCATAGCTAGCACAGTCATGGAGAATATACTCCTTTTCCTTTCAGTAAAACACCTCACACAACTGATGTGTAAACTGGCACAATTTCTCCCAGTACTCCTTTC